>JAXLNO010003846.1:0-49576 GCA_038087875.1 Malacoraja senta
CTCTGGGATGCAGCCTATCTGGCCCTGGGGATTTATCGGCCTTTAATCCATTCAATTTACCTAACACCACTTCCCGGCTAACCTGGATTTCACTCAGTTCCTCCATCTCATTTGACCCCCGGTCCCCTGTTATTTCCGGCAGATTATTTATGTCTTCCTTAGTGAAGACAGAACCAAAGTAGTTATTCAATTGGTCTGCCATGTCCTTGTTCCCCATGATCAATTCACCTGTTTCTGACTGCAAGGGACCTACATTTGTTTTAACTAATCTTTTTCTCTTCACATATCTATAAAAGCTTTTGCAGTCAGTTTTTATGTTCCCTGCCAGTTTTCTTTCACAATCTATTTTCCCTTTCCTAATTAAGCCCTTTGTCCTCCTCTGCTGGACTCTGAATTTCTCCCAGTCCTCTGGTAGGCTGCTTTTTCTGTCTAATTTGTACGCTTCATCTTTTGTTTTGATACTATCCCTGATTTCCCTTGTTATCCATGGATGCACTACCTTCCCTGATTTATTTTTTTGCCAAACTGGGATGAACAATTGTTGTAGTTCATCCATGCAGTCTTTAAATGCCTTCCATTGCATATCTACCGTCAACCCATTAAGAATCAATTGCCAGTCTATCTTGGCCAATTCACTTCTCATACCCTCAAAGTTACCTTTCTTTAAGTTACCTTTCTTTACCTTTCTTTATGGAGCTAAATATAATGTCAATGACCTGCTCCTATTTCCAATGCTCTCAACATCTTCAATATTTCAAAGAAGAGTTTCATATTTTGATAATTTAATAAAAGCAATATCATTACAAAAATCAAGGAAAATTAAGGAAATATATCTAACACTGTGATACCACAACAGTGAAAATATTTCATCTTAAGCGATGTAGATGAGTATCTGCTTGTTGGATCAGGATTAGAGATGATTTGATATCCTGCTGCCGTAAAATAAAAATAATTAATCGATAATTTGATAAATAACAGAATTGTTTTGGCACAGGAAAGAGGTAAGCAAGCATTAATGGGAGCGGGTATCAGTTGGAGTGAAAATGGTACTAAAGAACAATATTGGTAGGAATCAGAACCCAGAAGAAATACATCATTGAAAACAAGTACCAGGGTTAAAGAACATTGTCAAAAGGAGCAAAGATACTAGAGAAAAAGCATGTGCCTGTCAAAATCAGGTTTCATAATAGATTATTTAATTCAATATATCAAAGGCAGCTTTTTAAAAAGCATTTCACAGCAAAATACAGTATCTTTCTCTTCCCATAAATAATTTACAAAATCAATAATTCCATACCCCAAACACTGCAACAGAAAGAATCAAAGCAGTGGAAGGTTAATGAGAAGAGAACCCTCATCTTTAGCAGCTGCATTTGTTCTGCTGTGAAAGCTCAAAGATCAAGGACATAAAAGACCAGTATAATGAAAGCTGTGCAACAGCTAGCCTGATTTTTGGGTGGTGACCATGATTATTTCAGTTATGATTACAAAACAACTAAATACCCTTGCCGCAGCACAACGTTGCTGCATTAAATGTGACCGTCTCAATACAAATCTGTGATTGACAAAAGGAAAGTTCAGATGCAGCAGGTAAATAGGAAAACCAACAGAATATTATTGCTAGGTAAAATTAATACAAAGGTAGTGGGGTTATGTTTCAGCTATATAGGGCACTTATCAGACCACATCTGGAGAGCTGTGTACAGCATTGATTTTTCTTATTCAGAAAAGGATGCAAATCCATTTGGAAGCAGTTGGAGATTAGCAGTGGAGGTTAACTGGATTAACTTCTGGAAATGGCAGGCTGTCTCAGGAAATGGCAGACTGGCTTTCCTTGTATTCACCAGAGTTTAGAAGAATGATAGATGTCTTGATTGAAACATTTAAGATAATGAAGTGCGGGTGTGGAAAGACTGTTTCCTCATGCAAGAATCTAAAATTAGGAGTCACTGTTTAAAAATGTACTGAGCATTTAAGGCAGAGGTATTTTTTCTTTTAGAGCGTTGTCAGTCTTTGGAATGCTCTTCCTCAAAGGGCAGCTGAGGCAGCATTTTGGAAACATTTTAAGGCAAAGGATTACATCTTACTGAAAGCAATGGTGTGAAATGTTTCTGCAGATTAATAGGAATATGGAGTTGAGGTTACAATCAGATCAGCTATGATATTAAATAGCAGAGAAAGCTGGAGAGGCTAAGATACCTCTTCCTGCTCCTAACACAACTGTTCGACACCCAGAGGTCATAGACATTGGTTTAGTTTAGTTTAGCTCAGTTCAGTTTATTGTCACATGTACCGAGGTACAGTGAAAGGCTTTTTTGCGTGCTATTTAAGGTGAGGGGGGAAAGATTTAATAGGAACCTGAGGGGTAACTTTTTTTGTATAGAAGGGATGGTGGGTATATGGAATGAGCTGCCAGAGGAGGTAGTTGAGGCAGGTACTATCATAACATTTAAGAGGCATTTGGACAGGTACATGGATGGATTAGGTTCAGAGGGTCATGGACCAAGTGCGGGCAGGTGGGATTAGTGTAGATGGGGTTTGTCGGTCAGCATGGGCAAATTGGGCCGAACGGCCTGTTTCCACTGTGTGACTATATGTTCACATCATAAAGGAACAAGGGACCACTGAGAAGCCCACAATCATTCATTTATGTGTGTGTTCTTGTTGCCTGCTACTTAGTGTCAAGGTGGATGAAATAGATGCCAGGGTTAACGAACATGTCCAGGGGAGACAGCACACATAACCTTCTAACGAAGAGCTATGCTAATAACTGTGATTTTTGCAAGTTTCCTGCACTTGTACACTAGACCAGAAAGATTCAAAATGCACAACAATGGCTTCTCACAATGACATTCTGGCCCTGCTCTGTGCCTAAAATGTTTGACATAAATTAATCAGCACTATCCAGTAAAGTTTCAAAAGGAATGGCCTCTTTGTTTCATTAAGCCTCCTTCTGAGATACAAGGCGCCTTCTGGAGGTGCCGGTGAGAGGGTACAGCCTCGTGACACGGAGCCTTGCGGGTCGGAGGTGGAGCCTCGCGGGTCAACGAAGCCTGCGGCCATCGGTGTCTGCGTCTGCTGAGCCCAAGGCTGGGGCCTGGGTCGGCCCCAATGGACGAGGACAGTTACGTGGAAGCGAGGATGCCGCTGCCGAGAGAAGGAACAAAGGAGGACCTGGCGTGGGGGTACCGGCGTGAGGGGGGGTGTGGGAGGAAGAACTAAGGGGGGAATTTGTAACTTTGTAAGCGCCCTTTATGGGCGACTATTTGCATACCTTGGGTATGCAAGCAAAGAATTTCACTGTGACTTGTCACATGTGACAATAAAGTATTCAATTCAACTCTTTTGGCAGGTTGTCCACTTCTCTGTCTCTAACATGCTACACCCCTTGTGGACTGGTCACCATAGCATTTGTGTATTGTCGCAACAGCAATTTGTTGAATCTTGAGTCAAAGCACAGTCCCCTTTTTTGAAAAATCATTTATTGTGGAGTCTCAAAACTGCCACAAGGTCTGGAAAATGACTAACCCATTCTAAATCCAACCAACACTCTCTAAGTAAATTATCAACACATTGCAAGTAATTTACGTTCCATAAATAACATAATAGGGTAGAACTTTGGTCCTACTTTCAAACATGAGATTTGTTGCCCACAAGAACTGAAGGCATTGTATCAGCTACATTGTTGAGATTCAACTTCCCAGCACTGTTGTGTATTTATCAAAACTTTGATTGATGTCACCAGCTGTCGGTTCTGCACACTTCCTTCAGCAACTTACATCAAATGCTATATAGGTCTTCCTAATATTTCCACATTTCTTCATGACATGGGAAGAGGCAAATGGCCCAATCAAATCTATGCTATTTTTAAAGAATAATTTCACGAATCCCATTTTTCTTTCCTATAAACAAATCTCCCTCGTATATACTTACCAACTAAACCAACTGATTCTCCTGCCACCCACCTACGCAAGAGATACTTTACAGTAACCAATTAACATACCCACCCTGCACGACTTTTAAATGTAGGTAAGAACCAATACACCCAGAGGACACCAACACAATCATAAGGAAAATACTGAACCACTATGCCACCTTAAAAATGGCAGATGGAGCAAAATGGACTGCAAACATGTATTTACTCTTAAATGGTGAAAATAACAGGCAATGTGGAGCTAAATATTCTAGCCTAGGACTAGCCTCAAGATAAGACACAAAATGCTGGAGTACCTCAGCGGGTCAAGAAGCATCTCTGGAGAAAACGGAAAGGTGACGATGACTGAAAAGTCACCTATCCATTTTCTCCAGAGATGCTGCCTGACCTGCTGAGTTACTCCAGCATTTTGTGTTTATCTTTGGTATAAACCAACATCTGCAGTTCCCTTTTTATTACATTTCCCTGTTTACTCGCATCTTTTAGCATCATTCAATTTAATATGCTATTAAAAATGTTCTGCCTCTTACATGTAGAAATGCATGTAGAAATATTCAATGTCAGATAAGATTTGTAGAAAGAGAATCTGTTAATGTATCAGAATTACAATTCTTCAAATTTGAAAAAAATTAGAAACATGGTGAAAGATCATAAATGAAACATAACTCTATTTTTCTCTCCACAGTTGCTGCCTGACTTGCTTTTCTCTTTTTATATTAAATATATAATATGACACAGGGAAAATGTGAAAAGGTAGGAAGGCACAAAAAAAAGATTTGTAATGAATGGAAGTGAGGGGAAATTCAATGTCGAAAGGGATGGTTTGCAAAATGAAAGATTCTTATCCATTCTTATCTCATCCACAGAGTGATCTCAGAGAATACATAGCTCTTAGTGAAACTGGGGATGGAGGTGAGACAGCATGGGTCAAAAGCACCTATGTGAACAAAAAGAGGAGGAAACATTAAGTGAAGGAGGAATTCATCTTTGTTTTAAGAAGGTCCATGTCAAAAGCTGGAAAACTAAAGTTTGATGCGGTAGTGACTCAGCATGAAAAAGCGAAGGCAGAGACATTGAGAAGAGTAGAAACAAAGCCCAGGCACTGACATTAAATAGAAAACAGACGAATAAGCAGGAAGATCAGAGACAAAAGCAGGGAATCTGAAAATATAAATTGAGAGGAGACACAGCTTGGTGAAAAAAGCATTAACGGAACAGATATAAGAGAGAGCATCAAAGGAAGAGGGCCGGTGGTCAGGGAAAGAGCATCGGGAACAATGGAGACAGATGCTGGAAGAGAACATTAAAGAGAAAGGATAAAGAGATTAGGAGAAAGAGCATCAAAGATAATCAAATAGGAGAGAGAACATTAAAGAGCGTGGAGATAAAGGCAGGAAGTGTGGATGTATGTGGGCATGAAGATTTACAGCACAGGTGGTTGCAAGCGACAGTGAATGTCAGCAGGTGGAGGATAGGAAGGACTGGAAACAAAGAGGCAGTAATGACAAACGATAGACATTTAATTTTCTAAAATTCCAGATTGTCACTCTGGCATGTCATGGATCAGTTTAACTGCTAAAGCCTATTAATTCAAATATGTTTTTTGTTCTGATGTCTCAGAGCTGATATTTTAACACAGCATTATTTATGTGTCAATCTGTTGTGCCTTAATTTAAAACTGTTGAATTTATGCAAACATAAAGATCTGAAACCATCAAGAGCCCAATGGTGATTATCTAAAAAGGATAAAAGTGATAAATAAAAAGATAAAAGGTTATGCAGTAGCAACAAACAATCTGATGGCAGAACTCAGCAAGTTGAGCAGCATCAGAAGGGAGAAAGGAATTGCTGAAGTTTCGGCTTAAAACCCTGCATTGAGACTAAGAGGGAAGAGAGCCAGTATAAAGAGATGGGTGTTGAGGCAAGAACCAGACATGATTAGTGGAACGAGGAGGGGTGAAAGATAATAGGCAGATTGCTTGGTAGGGGTGGAGGTTGGCAGACAGATAGATGGATAATCGATGAAGGCAGACAAAAAAAAGGCAGATGGAGCCAAAAGCGAGGGGAGGCTGAAGTAGCTTGGAACTCAACCTCCAGATGAGAATTAAAGCAAATAGGTTTTTTTAAATTCGCATTCAAATTTTACTTTCTCATGACAACTGTCCCCTTGTCCCAACCACACATTACCATTTACTTTAATAATGGCAAAATACAACTACAGAACACTTTACTAAAAGACTCAGTAAGCTATCTGCTGCAAGTTTTCTTCAAAGGGACTAAAGCTGATCACTAGTGAGTCAACAAGTATAATTCCAGAAAATTTCCCCACTATCCAGCCCAACACAGATCTCAAAATAACTTGTGGAAAACAGTTTATAGTTATGTTTCCACTTCCTGAAAATCTTTTGGCAAATCAGGTCTACTTTTGCTCCAAATTTATTTTATGAATTTCCTTGTTGAAACAATGTTGATTACCTTTTTGAGTTTATATTTATATCGTTAACAAAACCTGAAGAGCTATAAAAAAAAATCTTAATGACTCTGACTTTGTTGGATTAATTTATTTTCTGACAATGAGGAAATATTTGTTATATCAAATAACACTTACCATTGCTGCCATCAGATTTCTCTTCTGACTGTCCTGCAAAAGATGTAAAATTAACTGTAATATTACCCTAGATAGAAAAATATACAAGAAAACAATTCTAAAAAGAGAAGGAAAATATTTCTAAATAAAACATTTAGCAATTTGGATACAATTAATTTATAAATTCAGAATTCTGTTTAGTTACTCTGAACTGTAGGCTATAATATTAATCATTAAAATGTCAACACAATAGATCCTATATAAATAACCTGGCTCAAATTGCTTTCAGAATCATGGTTTGAACCTTCAGAAGCCTGATCTCAATTTATGACAAATGGACGCAGAACCAGCAGGTCACATTTTTTTTCAAATTTATTTGATCTATGGATATGGGATCGCTGAGAAGACATTTTACCTTATTATCCTCAGATTCTTGAAAATTATGGTGGTTCACCTCTTTATACTGCTGTCCACAAGGTGAAGGCAGACAGAAAGCAATGCTAAAGGCAGACAGAAAGCAATTCTGGAATTTTGACTCGGCACTGATGAAAGGACACTAATGTGTATGATGTGGTGAAGAAATTTGGGGTTATTGGGGTCTGTAATTTGGGAAAATATTGACAACTCTCTTCTCACATCATGATGGGGAGGGAGGGAGAGAAAAAACTGAAATTTCTATAAAGTAATCAGATGATCAGACATAGGACATTGCCCTGAAGAACACTTGCATTTATGTCTCAGATTGAGTAATATTCAACATAATTAACCATTTACCTGCACCTAATAATAATAATAATACATTTTATTTATACAACTTAAAGCTCTATCATGGACTTATTTTGCTTTAGGCAGACAAACGTTAAATAGCTGGGTCAGTGCCCGGATTTTTGGGTGCATGCTGTACCAGCAATAGCCTTCAGATTCATGCCAGGATTCATGCCAGGATCACATATGTAGTGGATCCAATTGTTCAAAAATTACCAGGAATCTCAAGAATAGGCTGCAATAATTTTGAAGTTGGCAGAGGTAAACCTCAAAAAGTAGAAATAAATAATACTCCACCACAACATATCATTAAATTTATGTTTTACATACAGATAGATTGCTGGTGCCAAAATGAGATTTGATCTTATTCACATATGGAAAGTGGGGAAAGTGAGCATTTATTACCCATCCCCAATAGAACAATAACCTGTTTCCAAATCAAGATATGATGTGACTTGGAAGGTGCAGGAGCACTCACTGATGATTGCAGCTCAATAGATTATAAGACAAAGAAGAAAGTTAATTTTAAATTATTTTGCTTTAGATTAATGTTTTAATTATATACTACTATTTGTTTGTTGATCATTATTCCAAAAGCTGAATTTCATTCTTCAATACTTTATTTTAATAGTCTTAAGATGTTTCTGTTCTGAATGACAGAAAGATTTAAAGACTACTAGACCAAGGGGGACCCGTTGTGTCCCGTCCCCTCAACGCGCGGTTGTGGGGGGGGGGGGGTGCCTGCGACGTCACACACACACTAACCACCCCACACACACACAGGGAGATGCTGCGTACAGGCCGTTGACGCGCCAGCTCTGTCACGCTGGCTGAAGGCAAAGATGGGTTGTTCCGCCACTGCTTTTTGGCGTCCTCGGACAGAGGACTGCGAAAAGCAGCGGGGGAAGAGCCGATGTTTGGCTTGAGCCAGCGTGAGAGCTGGCCCGGGGGGTGGGGGTAGGGGGGTAGTGGAGGAGAGGCGGGCGGCAGCAGCGAAAATCGCCAGCGAAAGAAGAACAATGTCGCCGTTTTTGGAGCAGAGCCGGGCGGCAGCAGACGTTATGGTGGCTGGCCAGCAGGAGGCGACAAAATGAGTGAGTGTGAGGGGGGGGGGGATGGATTTTATTTTAAAAATGTGTACATAAAAATGTCTAAATCTAATGAGTGTATTAGGGTATGTAAAAGTGTAATGTCTAGCGAAATGGAAAAAATCTCGGCGTTTTCGCGTGTGGTTTTGGCGGACCAAGGAAACAAAGGCCAAATCTGACACCCACAAACACACACACCCACACACAGAGATTTAAAAGTATATAGATAGATATGATATGATTCCAATTAGCAACATATTCAAAGCAACACACCGGGCCTGACAGAATCTGGCCCAATAGATTTACAATGTAAATTCCTCACTATTAAAATGTTTAGGCCTAGCAATTAGTATTTATGAGAAACGAGACTAAGTGTCATACGGGAGGCCTGGTTCCCCAACGCAACCCGTTCCCCAACGCAACATTCCACCACTCACCCGTTCCCCCAACACAACCCGCTCCCCCAATGCAATATTCCAATATTCCCATCTCCCTCCTCCACCCCCCTCCCTCCTCCACACCCCTCCATCTCCCTCTACCACCCCACTCCCCACCCCATCTCCCTCTACCACCCCACTCTCCACCCCATCTCCCTCCTCCTCATTTCCCTCATCCTCCTCCCCTCATTCCCATTCCCTGCCCCAGCACCTACCCAGGTCATAGAGCAGCGCCAGGGCCTGGTTCTCGTACTAGGCCTGGCCCTGGCTGTAGACTCCAGCCCTTAGCTCGGCCGCCGCCTGGGCTCCAGTCCAGGTCCCGACTTCTCCGGGCTCGTCCCTGACCCCGGAACCAAGTTCGTCCTTGGTTCCAGCCCAGGTGTCGGCTTCTTTCTCGGCCCCGGTCACGGCCCCATCCCAAGCCCCGGGCTCAGCCCTCACTCCAGCACCAGGCTCGGCTCCAGCCCAGGCCCAGTCCCCAGGCTCGGCCTGCAGCACCACCCTTCCCGGCGATGCCCGTTCCTAACTGACAGGAAAGGAGACCAATCTGGGTGGCACCGATCTGCGCCTGCAAGGGGTTTACGATTTTTAAACCTTAATAACTTTTACAATATACCATCGATCGGAACAAAACTTGTTGCACTTGAGCACAGGAGAATGGTAAGGTGGCGAAAAATCGCAGCGCTATAGTGTACCGTTTTGCGCAAATAGAACAATGCAAACTGGAAGAGCACAAGATCAGAGTTTTAGTTATGTATAGATAATTATTTCTAATTCATTTATGGAGGATGCACAAGATGCTGCACATGCTGAAATCTGTAGCAAAAAAAGGTAGAGGCTGGATAGGCAGAATATGTGGAAGGAAATGTACAGTTGGCGTTTTGTATCTTTATGCTATTATGTATCTATATACCTAAATGTTTGATCTTGTATGTGGATGTATTTGTGTGTGTGTGTGTGTTTGTTTGTTTGTAATCACATCTTCTCGAAAAACGACACAGTAACGGTAATTTTTTTACATATTCCGGTTGACATTTTCCCCGTGGATTCCAAAATCGCCGTATCTGAAAATGTCATGCTTTATTTATCGAGTTATTAATGAAAATGTTCAAAAATCAGACAAAACTTTGAAATAAAAATGACTGTCTTGCTGATGACGTCACATTGGGTCTGCGCCATCTTTCTTGCGCTGCCCCGCAGCTCCCCGGCCGCCCGCTTGCCCCGCTCCCCTCCTCCTCTCCCCCCTCCTGCTCTTCCCCCTTCCTCCTCTACCCCTCTCCCCCTCCTCCTCTCCCAAGCCCCTCCTCTCGCCCCTCCTCTTCTCCCCCCTCCTCTTCCTCCACCCCCCTTCCTCCCCCCTCCCCCAGCCTCTCTCCTCTCCTCCCCTCTCTCCACCCCCTCTCACTTCCCCCCCACTCCCCCCCCTTTCTCTGTCTCTGCCGCTCTCTCTCTGTCTCTGCCCTCTCTCTCTGTCTCTGCCCTCTCTCTCTCCCCCCTCTCTCTACCCCCCCTCCCTCTCTAGACGCACCTGCGAGTTGGGGGCTATGCGTGAGTGGATAGGGCGAGGATGGGGTAAAAGGAGCGAATGAATAAAATTAATATAATATCAAGGGCGTGGTTAGTGTGTGTGTGTGTGTGTGTGTGTGTGTGTGGGGGGGGAAGTGGTTTGTGCGTGTATGACACCGCAGGCTGCCCCCCCCCCCCCGCAACCGTGTTTTGAGGGGACGGGACCCAACGGGTCCCACTTGGTCTAGTATCATATAAAATCTAAATATATAAAAATATATAATGGCAAATATATGATAATGCTTGCTTTTCCCCCACCTGGTGATAGAAACTATGTCTTTGATGTATTATCAAACTAGAATCAGGTCTTAATGGTTCCTTCATACCCTTCGGAAATTCCAACCATTATATATTTGTTTTGTAGCATAAATTATGTTGCATAAACAAAAGTGATAAACCATTTGTGCACTGGAAGGTCCAACAAGTGCCATAAAAGAGTAAATATATAAATAATCTGTGATTCAACCAGTTAGAATTAAAGAGCATGGAAGCAGGACCTTCAACCTGTAAGACTATCAACCTGCAATGTCAGACGGAGACACAAGAAACTGCAGATGCTGGAATCTTGAGCAAAGAACTAAACGCTCTCAGCAGTTAGGGCAACATCAGTGGAAGAAAGGACAGGTGACATTTTGGTCGGGACTCTTCTTCGAGCTGAATCAGTCGTCTGTCCATTCCCTCCACAGATGCTGCCTGTGCCACTGAGGAACTGTGTAGGAAGGAACTGCAAATGCTGGTTTAGACCGAAGATAGACACAAAAACTGGAGTAACTCAGCAGGTCAGACTGCATCTCTTGAGAAAATGAATAGGTGACGTTTCAGGTCGAGACCCTTCTTCAGATCCGAAATGTCACTTATTCCTTTTCTCCACAGATGCTGTCTGACCTGCTGAGTTACTCCAGCTTTTTATGTCTATTTTTGGTTTAAACCAGCATCTGAAGTTCCTTCCTACACAGTTCCTCCTGCACTTTGTTTTTTGCACCTGCAATGTTAATTCCACACTTCCTCTCCTGTCATGGTTGCTATCTGACCTGCTGCATATTTCCAGAGTTTGGTTTTATTTCAGATTTCTTCTAATTGTACATTTTTGTGTTCCACAATTATACTTTTTATTTCCCTCTCTTCTGCCCTCATTTATTGCTTTAGAACATATGAATTAAGAAATAAAAGTAGGGATGGATCAGTAATCCTCTTGTGCCTGTTATGTCATTCAATGAGATCATGACTGATCTTTATCCTCAGCGCCACCTTCCTGCACTAATCCCATATCCCTTAATTGATCCATATGTCTTGTATAGGGCTCCTCTGACTTACACAAACTTGACTTTATGTAAATTCGTCCATATATTTTCAAAACATTTTTGCAGCTAGTAATAATAATAAAATGTTTCATGGCATGCGTTAATGAATGGATACAGGACATATGTGATTAGTTATGGGTAATGCAAGGGTGATTATTCAATGAAAGGAAAAAATAGGAACAGCATATAGAGAAATACAATATGGGTTGCTCTAGAAAATCAATGCTTCTGACAAAACATTTGGCTTACAGATAGCTCCCAGGAACAGAACCTTTACATAACCCAGGGATTACCTGTATTTCATGTTCCTCCAGACAGAATAATTGTAACTAATAAGCCTGAATTATCCGACCTCAATTACTTGTTTCATTGTCTCTCTCAGTCTTCACTATTGTTCTTTGCCCCCTCCCTTCTCTACAGACTTAAAACATTTGCTTTCTACCTCTCCCTACATCTGAGGGAATGTCATAGCCCTGAAAATGAATGCTGCTTCTCTCTACAAAGATGGTGTATTCCTCCATTTCCTGTTAGTATTTCAGGTTTCCAGCATCTGCAGATTTGTGATTTTCAAACTGACTTTAAAGACTCGTTATATTTATAAAGAACCCTCAACACAACCTGTCTTTCAGAGAGATGAAAGAATCATAGACATTCAGGCACAGTAGGTCACAACTTACCTCTGTGTGACCACTACAGCTTAGAACAGAGCCTTTAAGTTTCCCCCTCTTCTTATCTCTCCAAGCATTGCCTTGCAAGTTATGGTTTTTCAAATGATCATCAAAGTACCCGAGGTTGGTTTATTATTGTCAGTCCGAGTGGTGACGCCATCGGGTGTGGCGTCTGTCCTTTCATCCTTTTTTGTTATTTTTAGTTTGCCTAAAAGTTTGATTTTGGAGGTCTTAGTCTTTTTTATCTGGGGGGTGGGGGGGAAACTGTTTTTCTCAGTCACTACCCGGTCGAGGATGCATCTTTTCTCCGAGCCACATCTTCGCCCCCCCCCCTCCCTCGTGGCTCACCATCTGTATTGGCGCGGCTTTTCCTGCCGGAGACTGGCCAGAGCTTCAGCGGCAGCGCAGCACTGAATTCCATCGCGGAGCGGGCGATGCCTTACTGGGATCGCCGTGTGGAGCTCTGGAAGGCCTGCCGACTTTAACACCGTGGAGCTATGGTCTGCTGCGCTTCCAGCCGCGGGTGGCGCTGACTCTAACATCGCGGAGCTCTGGGATCTTTCGCCGAGGATCGCAAGTGTTGGAGCTCCGCGCAGCTTGGCCTGTAAACTTCGGAAGCCACGGTCTCTGGTAGGAAGCGGCTGATTCGGAAACTCCAAGCCGCTGAGAATGTTCTTCCGTTCCGACGTCGGAGTTTCATCATCATGGCGAGAGGGCCTGAAATATCGGGCCGCCATTGCGGTGACTGCGGAAGCCTCAATAGGCCCCGACCACAGGTGAACATGAGGAAGAGGACTGAACTTTATTAACTTTATTGCTTTCCCTCACAGTGGGAAACATTGATTCCGCTGTGGGGGGGATGTTTTATGTTTTATGTTAAATTCTATAGTGTTGTGTTTATTTTATGTGTGCTACATGGTAACTCAAATTTCACTGCACCAATTGGTGTATGTGACGATAAATGTCCTTTGTACAGTAAAAAGCTTTGTTTTGTATGCTATCCAAACATCAGATATGCCATGCATAAATAAATCAAGTCAAACCGTTTGAACATGTTGAGAGTTTCTGCCACTTTCATCCTTTTCTGGTAATGAGTTCCAGATCCACAACATTCCTTGGCTAAAGAGATCTTCCTTGACTAACCCTTTTACTAATTAAATCCATGCCACCTATTTTGAAAGCTATCTGCCAAACAAACAGATACTATAATTACTTTGCACACCTCTATCGTTCTTGTTGTAAGGAAGAAAGCCACAATCCAGTGAGTTTTCTCATAACTAACACTCTACCCCTGGTATAAATGACTCAAAGCAGGGCCTCAATAGTATTTTGAGAAACTTTAAATAATGGTTAGGGAAAGGAGTTCTGGGGCAGAGAATTCAAATAGATTCAGACACCCCATTGACTACTCAGTAGAAAGAAGAGAATGTTGAGGTCAGTTACATAGGATCATAGGTGCAAGATGGAATTTAGAGCTGGAGAAGGTGTCATGGTGAAGGTGAGCCAAGGCAACCGGAACGCAGTCAAAGTGAAGGACTCTGGAATTGCTTTATGAGCATTACTCAAATGGAAGCCAACAAATATAGGGATTATGGCAAAGTATGAGCTGGCCAAAAGTCTTGTATTCGTGTCTAGACATCAGCAGGGAAGAAATTGGAAAAATCAAACCTGGAAATGATAAAACCATGGGCACACTGCATAGCTACAAAGAACATAATCATAGCTACAAAGAACATAATCATGCTAGTTTGGCTTACAAATACAGATGTAAGTCAGATGTTTGTCAGCGGGTTTTTCAGCTGCAAAAAAAACCAACAAGAAACTGGCCAGTCAACTGTGGGTGTTCATAGCCTGGTCAATGTTATAGGAACTGTTTAAGCTGACTGCAAACAACATTTTTCCATACACATTGTGATCCTAAAGTTTTGTTTCTCAAACCTGCACTCAAACTTTCTGCATTTACAAGTGTGATCTTTTTCTTTGGCTTTGGTGCAAGAAACTGTTGAAGGTGTCATTTCCCAGTGTGTGTTAAACATATTTCAAATGCCATCTGCTTGTGGAAATGGTTCAGATGTTTGTAAAAAATCCTGTAATTTTGTTCCTGGTGCTTTTTGTTTAAGGGAGGAGAAAGTGTTCTCAAGAGTCTCAATCTCCTTTAACCAATATCACTAGAAATGTAATAGGTCTTTATTGTTTGTGGCAGTTTTCTGTTGAACAGTGGCTGCACTCGAATCAAATTCATTGTCTCAAACACTGGTGTGCAGGAGGTTGAGGGATTATCTTATAGAGGTGTATAAAATCATGAGGGGAATAGATAGGGTGAATGCACAGTCTTTTACCCAGGGTAGAGGAATCAAAAACCATAGATTTAAGGCGAGAGGGACAAGATTTAATAGGAACCTATTAAATCATGGGGCGGGGTCAAGGAAAAAGCATTCACGTCGCGACCCTGTTTCTGCCAATCTTTCCACCACCACGCACAAGAAGCATAAGAAGCACAAGACGCAATTGTATGCAGATGCCGAGAAGTGTGTTCAGCTCTGGCTGAGCAACTAATCTTGTGATGTGGACTCGATAAGAAGAAATCCAAGGGCAACTTTTCTCACTCAGAGATGTTTAGAGTTTAGAGATGCAGCGTGGAAACAGGCCCTTCGGCCCACCGAGTCCATGCTGACCAGCGATCACCCCATGCACCACCACTATCCTACACACAAGGAACTATTTACAAATTAGAGAAGCCAATTAACCTAAAACATATACGTCTTTGGAGTGTGAGAGGAAACTGGAGCAGCTGGAGAAAACCCACATGGTCATTGGGAAGACGTACAAACTCCATACAGACAGCACCCGCAGTCAGGATCGAATCCGGCGCTGTAATGCAGCAGCACCACTGCCAAGAATTGATCTTTTTACCTATCCAGTAAAATACTAGATAAACCATGATAAATGTGAAGGTAAGGAATTTTATAAGATATTAAGATCAAAAAAAGGAAAAGACATAACAACTATCAACAAGCTAAGATGAGGATCAAAGTTAAAAGGTTCCCTGCATAACAATTGGACAGCAGTCCATGACACTCTGGAGCTATTCAGCTCCAGATTTCAGCAGAAATCTCTGCAAACATGGCCTTCGGCCCCTTCCTAAAACATCAGCTATCCATTTTCTCCAGAGATGCTGCCTGACCCGCTGAATTAGTCCAGCTTATTTTATGTATCTACGCCCTTTCTCCTGTTCTTTGAGAAAACATCAATAAATTAGAAGGCAAATTAGTCTATAATAACTGAGCCGTCGATATGTGGGCAGCAGGATGAGATTACTTTGTCTAGCCTACACTGCAGAATTATACAATAGGCCAAATATCAAAGCAATTAACATTGAATCATTGAAATGCAAACAAGGTTAATTATCAGAAACTTTTTTTTGATCTCATTTAAACGGAATTTGTGACATTATATATGCTTTCAGGAAATAATTAACATTTGACCTATGATTCCCGCTGGGATTTTCCTCACCCCACACACATTTTCTTTCTAGAGCATGATTGTTCAGATCACTCAACAAATTATTTGCTTTATTGTGATTGTTTCCTGTGTCCACCAAAGTGATACATGAACAATACAATTCTTGTGTTTTTTTTCCTCCAGCACACCTATTCTCTCTATCTTGAGAAGAGAAATACAACGGAGAATGAGGAAAAATGAAATTATAATGTAGATTGAGGCCAGAAAAGGCAATTACAAAAAGAGCAGGAAAAAGTGCGGTATTTAGAAATTACAATATCAAAACAGCCCAGAGTACGAGATAAAAGTACTTGAAAATTTGGAGAAACATTATTTCATATTTCTAAATGGTAGGTCATATTTGACCGACCTTATTGAAGTATTTCAAGCAGCAACAAAGGGGACAGGCTGTGAATGTGGTTTAGCTGGATTTCAAAAATATTTGAAAGGTGACACATAAAAGAACCATGGCAAAGAAAATGACACTCAGTTATGGGGAAAATGAAAACAAGGAAAGGAAATAAAGTGAAGTTTTCTAACTGGAAGATGGGGTAGGTGATCTATCAGAGCTTTCTTTTGGAATAGCTTTTGGATTTTTTTTACATAAATCCACCTCTGTTATTTCTCATGACCTCTTCATTGTCACATTGCTTCCTGGGATTCGAAGTGCATCATCCAGCAGGTAAAAATTGAGAAGTCAAAATCTATCATGTTGTGGCCCTGCTGCAAATTCCATACCTTTACGACAAATCTAAGCTGACCGTGGCCTCAGGCCGAATATTGGTACCCACTGGTACTCCCCAAACTGAGCTATTGATTATTCATCCTCTCCATTACAAACCTGTCAATCTCCAGCTTTCCAACACAAGCAGAGTCAATTAATGTGTGAAACATCTTACACCCACCATGTACTTCCAGCCTTTTTTTTCATTACAAATTCCTATGTAAAACAAAAACTGAATTAACTTGTCAATGTTGTAATTAGATATTTGCTTCAGTGGGAAGGGAATGTATCAACAACACATCAACGAAGACAGTCTTGTGGTAAATGTGGATGGAGGAATCTGAAGGAAATTTCTCCATTAGACAAATCATATGACTTTAAAAGGGAGAGAGGGCTGGGGATGCAAGTAAAATATATTTGTCAGATTAAAAGCAGAAAAGGCTGTAAACAGCAATTTATGCAGTGTCTGTGGAAAGAGAAACAGAGTTATTTTTTGAGTTTGAAGACTATAGAATTGGAATAAGTTAGTATTAAATTGCAGAGGTGGAAGTGGGATCAATAAGAAAAAGGGAATATCTCTGAAAGTTGAAGACCGGATTGTCCTAGTGATGTTGTGAATAAGAGCATCTGGTCATTGGAATAATGGGGGCAGTTACAGTCAAATAATATATTTATTTGTTCGTAAAAGATGTGAAATGAGGGGCAGTTATAGTGCGAGAACACATAAGAGAAAGCAATAGTTGCAAAACTGAGCCTATATCAAACATGGATAACCTGGCCAACTCAGATACAGAGAAAGCACTGAATAATTTGTAGCATTCAAATCCAGAGAGTCTGTAATGTTGCAATGTGTCTAGTCTTCAACTTCATTGAGTATCTTCTGACAGTGCAGAAAGCCACACAGATAGATAAGAAAGTGTGTCTGGGAATGGAAAATAACGTGGCCGTGGCAGGTAATCAGGTGCTTCATAAAACAGTCATCCAACCTGCATTTGGTTTCTCCAACATTGTGAATGTTGCAAATATGCTGCACTAGTGCAAATGAATCATGTGGGAGGACTTTTTTGATTCCTAGACATTGAAAACAGATGAGGTGAAAGGTTAGATGTTGCATCCTCTGTAGTTGCATGAGTGAAGCTGCAAGAAGGGGAGTGGTTGGTGGAGATGGAAGAACTGACTAGGAGGCCATGAAGGGAATGGTCCCTTTAAAATGCTGACAAGCCTGTTATGCTGCAGCAAATAACAATTGAATTGTTCTGTTATTGGTGCATACAGCACCCTCCAAAATGTTTGGGACAAAGACCCATCATTTATTCAATTGCCTCTGTATTCCACAATTTGAGATTTGTAACAGAAAAAAATCACATGTGGTTCCAGTCTTTCCATCGCCTTTGGAAACTTTTATTGCTGTTTATCAACACGAGGACCAAAGTTGTGCCAATGAAAGTCAAAGAAGCCATTATGAGACTGAGAAACAAGAATAAAACTGTTAGAGACATCAGCCAAACCTTAGGCTTACCAAAATCAACTGTTTGGAACATCATTAAGAAGAAAGAGAGCACTGGTGAGCTTACTAATCGCAAAGGGACTGGCAGGCCAAGGAAGACCTCCACAGCTGATGACAGAAGAATTCTCTCTATATATAAAGAAAAATCCCCAAACACCTGTCCGACAGATCAGAAACACTCTTCAGGAGTCAGGTGTGGATTTGTCAATGACCACTGTCCGCTAAAGACTTCATGAACAGAAATACAGAGGCTAATCTGCAAGATGCAAACCACTGGTTAGCTGCAAAAATAAGATGGCCTGGTTACAGCTTGCCAAGAAGTACTTAAAAGAGCAACCACAGTTCTGGAAGAATGTCTTGTGGACAGATGAGACGAAGATTATCTTATATCAGAGTGATGGCAAGAGCAAAGTATGAAGAAGGAACTGCCCAAGATCCAAAGCATACCACCTCATCTGTGACACACGGTGGTGGGGTTGTTATGGCCTGGGCATGTATGGCTGCAGAAGGTACTGGCTCACTTATCTTCATTGATGATACAACTGCTGATGGTAGTAGCATAATGAATTCTGAAGTGTATACACACATCCTATCTGCTCAAGTTCAAACAAATGCCTCAAAACCCATTGGCCGGTGGTTCATTCTACAGCAAGACAACGATCCCAAACATACTGCTAAAGCAACAAAGGAGTTTTTCAAAGCTAAAAATGGTCAATTCTTGAGTGGCCAACTCAATCACCCAATCTGAACCCAATTGAGCATGCCTTTTATATGCTGAAGAGAAAACTGAAGGGGACTAGCCCCCAAAACAAGCATAAGCTAAAGATGGCTGCAATACAGGCCTGGCAGAGCATCACCAGAGAAGACACCCAGCAACTGGTGATGTCCATGAATCGCAGACTTCAAGCAGTCATTGCATGCAAAGGATATGCAACAAAATACAAAACATGACTACTTTCATTTAAATGACATTGCTGTGTCCCAAACATTATGGTGCCCTGAAATGGGGGGACTATGTATAAACACTGCTGTAATTTCTACATGGTGAAACCAAAATGTATAAAAATAGCCTTTATTAAAATCTGACAATGTGCACTTTAACCACAAGTGATTTTTTTCTATTACAAAACTCAAATTGTGGAGTACAGAGGCAAATAAATAAATGATGGGTCTTTGTGCCAAACATTATGGAGGGCACTGTATTGGCCCAGTTTTTCCCTCTCTTGTCACATAGCCTGAGCTGCAGCCCTGCATGTTACAGATTTTTCATCCCTTTGTTTTCATTCCCTTATAGTCCTTATTTCATAGATCTTTGGAACTAGCAACCAGGTTCTCTCTCTCCTTAAGTGTCAAATGAACCCATTAAACCAGATAATCCTATTTACAATTTATCCCTTAGGCAACCCAGTTCTTGCCTTTTCAGATATTCCCTGTGTCTAATTCACCCCTTGTCCACACTCCCCACAACTCTCTTTACCAGTTCTGACAAAAGGTCTATGAGTCTCAAAAGTTAACTCCATTTCGTTTTCTGCAGACTCCACCCCAACCCACTGAGTGTTTCCAGTATTTTCTATTTTTATTTCAAATTATCATTGTCTGTAGAGACAGACACGACCTGACTTAACTCGATAGGCAACTTACGTAAACTCGCACGTATGTAAACAATTCGGTACTCAGTCCCTATTGCAATCAAGGCAGTCTTTAATACTGTATGATCACTCAAGTTTATATCAGAAACAAGCTGGCAATGGCAGTGGTGCTTATCCAGAAAGCCGCTCACCACAGAAAGTGTCCTGGATGCAGCCGGACGCTGCTGAGATAATTAATACTCTCAGTGACAGACACAAAGTGTTGAAGTAACTTAGCAGGCCAGACAACATCTCTGGAAAACATAGACAGGTGATGTTTTGCGTCGAGACCCTTCTTCTGGCTCAGAGTTATTTGGGGCAGAGGATGGGGATGGTGATTCTGACTTACATAAATTCTACTTTACGTAAGGGTTCGCAGAACGTAACCCTTACACATATCGTGGAGTCCCTGTAGTTCATTCATGTTCACTCAGACTACTGTGAGGAGGAAAGTTGAAAATAAATTATTTAAATCATAAATATATCACCGAAATCTCACAGAAAGGGTGGCACTTTGGTATAGCCAGAAGATCAGATCCAGCAATCCGAGTTTGATTCTGATCTCTGATATTGTTTGTATTGAATTTTGTTTTCCCATGGTGCTCTGGTTTCCCAAAGACGTCCAGGTTGATGGATTACTTAGCCACTAAAATTACCTGCAGTGTATAGGTGAATAGTAGAATCTGGGGGGGAGTTGATGGAAATGTGGGATTAGTGTAGAATTAGCATAAATGGGTCATTAATGATTTGAGTGAGCTCAGTCACACTCCATGACTCTGACTCTAAGACCATGTACTTTCTAGTTCCAGAATAATGCAAACAGTCATTTTCACATTTGACTGATATCACCAATACAGTAACAATGACCTTCAATATTGAAAATTATTCTTCCTCCTCTTTGTGCAAAGAGTTCAAAAGGAGCCCCAATTTCTGCACATTGTTCCAAGTCAAGACCAGGACTAGTGCTCCCTGTCTACACACTTTATTATGCTCACCTGATGGTCCTTCCGTAAAAACTGACAGCGTCTGTCCTCCAACGCTCTGCATTGTGAATGGATGCTCTCTGGGTGCACTAATTGGTGCACCTTTCCCACTGGCATTTTGGATACATGCAAGCTCTTCATTTAAAGTGAAAGAAACCTAAAAATAATGGAAATAATAAATAGAAGTAATAAAAGGATAAAAGTAGCCAAGTCAGGCATTGCAACATCATGGGGCTACAAACCACCTAGAATGGAGTCATGCAATTTGATGCACCTACAATTTTAATTGAGGTATTTTTTAGTTTTCTCATGCAACCACCACCAACAACTGTGTTATCCAGAAGCACGTCATAAGCTTCAGCTTTTACAGTTGTTAAAATGTATGCTGTGGACATATTCAAACTGGGCAAATATGAAACACAGTTATCAGATTTTCCTTCAATTATGTCTCATTAGGACTTAACAAAATCCCGACAGAGTACCAGATATGAAAGTTAGTAAAAACACAGGGAAATGCAAAGACACACAACTGACCAAGAATTTGTTGTTTTTTCTTTCAAATTTCAATATTATTGCCATTCGATGTCGTAAAGTTTTGGAACCAAACTTGCACCCTGTGCCTTTCTTCATTGTGGCTCTCTTATCTGGGTATATCCAGCTTTTTGTATTTCTTCATTATTGTATGAAATCAGAATCGCTTTGTGTGGTTTATATCTGTTTTACTCAGCAAATAAAAATTGGGAGCTACATAATGTGAAACAATGGTGAAAGGCACAACTTCAATTTGCAATAAGCAAGTAAACAACTAGCTCTGTCTTCATTCAGGCAGCCAAGGCAGAGTCATATAATCCTCAGCATGGTCTTGCCTCACAGCTGTTAGTTTGTTTTTTTCTTTCATTATTCCACATGGAAAATACATTAATGCATCTGCAAATATAATCCCCTTTAATACTTACCACATGTGATTTAAGGCAATGGTCATAATTTATCTAAATGTTGATAATAATGCTCCTATTCTAAATTTTAAGAAAGCACTACAAAGTTGGCATGACTGAAAATATACTGCTCTTTAAAACATGCATTTGGTGCTGGAGATTTTAACAGAGGCTGCATTGTTGAAAGAGACAAGATGGTCACCATGTAGGTTTTGCACAAGGTCTGAAGAAACTTGGAGAAAACGGAGACGAAACAAGATTTTTTTTAAATGCCGGGAATTGTTATGACTTGAACCATACTCATATGGAAAGTGGTGGAAGCAGATTCTCTAGCATTGTTCAAAAGGAACGGTATGAAGACCTGAAAGCTCTGGGGAAAATGATAAATCAGAACAATAACAAAGCTCTTACAGAATCACTGCAGAATCACAGGACAAAATCAATTCTTTCTGTGCTGTATCATAGAGTTGAAGAGAGATTCAGCCCGAGAATAGGTCAATGGCAAACCGAGTCAGCACTGACCATCAACTGTCCAGAAATACTAAAATAACATTATTCCTACATTATCAGAGGGGAGATCTAGCAGAGAAGAAGATAATTAACCTTTCAGAAAAGGTAAATATAAAAAGTCTGCCAAAGCAAGGAAAATAGCCTTCACATTGATATCAGGAAATTCTTTTTCAGATAGATTTGCATAATATATGGATCCAAGAGTGGATTCCTTGGATTATCGAAAATGGTTTATTGTTGTAAGATTTCAGGATCTTTTACATGAATAAAATTAGATGGGCTGAGCAGTCTCTTTTACAAGTAATTACTTTGCGATGCTATCCATTGACCAAACCATAAGATTCAAGTCTAAGCCAATTTCCTGCTGATTGATCCGGAACAGAGCTTCAGAACAATTAGATTTTAGGATATTCCTGATTGTAAATTGTTCCTTTAGTCAGAGCTCATTTACGGAATGAGCATCAGAAACAAAGACTTAATGGTTAAATAATCAAAGGAATAATCCAGAACCATTAATAGCATGGAATTCAAATTCAATGCCAGAATTTAAAAAAATACTTGTGCCCGGAATATCATTTAACATCAGTCTGAACAAGGATCCCCACCCAAAATATCGTCTTGTAGCGACACCTGGTGGTGGCTTTGGTTAGTCAAACCCTCGGATTGGCTGCACCGATCACGTGGGCGCGGGGCCACAGCCACGAGCTGGCGACCGGGATAAGCGCAAATGGTGCTTCTACCATCTTTGCTGGGGTGCTGAGGCTCGACGCTGCCGTCAACCCTGCTCGTTCCAGGGAAACGCCTCGGCCGATCGTCTGTAGAGGCGATCGCGATCGGCCCGAACAACCGCCTCTATGTCCTTGACCGTCACTCCGGCAGGCGTTTTCTCATTGACTCCAGGGCTATTGTGAGCATCCTCCCGCTGACTGGACGTGACACCTGCGCTGGTAAGCGGGGCCCTGTGCTCACGGACGTTATTCGCAGTACCGTTCGGACCTACGACACGCGGACCGTCTCGCTGTCTTTCAACTCCCACCAGTATGAGTGGACTTTCATCATTGCCGATTTCCTACGGGCTTTCTCCCTCCTAGTCGATGTGCGGGGTGGGCGCATGATTCTGGCGTCGCCCCTCGGCCCCTGTCTCCACCCAGCCCACAGCTCAGCACCGACGCCGAGGTTGACGGCCCCTATGCCTCCCTCCTCACTGATTTCCCCGAGCTCCTCACTCCCCACTTCAGCACGGCGGCCCCCAAGCACGGGGTCGTCCATCACATCCCCACCGTGGGCCCACCTGTGCACACCAGGGCATTGCCCGGGAGGAGTTCCAGTTCATGGAGGACATGGGGATTGTTCGGCGCTCGGACAGCCCGTGGGCATCCCCGCTGCACATGGTCCTCAAAGCATCTGGGGGGTGGAGACCATGTGGGGACTATAGGCATCTGAACGCCATGACAACTGCGGACCACTACCCGGTGCCCCACATCCAGGACTTTTCCGCCCACCTCGAGGGCGCCACCTTCTTTTCAAAAGTCGACCTTGTCCGTGGCTATAACCAAATCCCAGTCCACCTGGGCGACGTTCCCAAGACCGCGACCATCATACCGTTCGGGTTGTTCGAATGGCTACGTATGCCTTTTGGATTGAAAAACGCCATGCAGTCCTTTCAGAGGCTCATGGACAGGGTCAGGAGGGGTCTGCCTTTCGTCTTTATCTACCTCGACGACATCCTGGTCGCAAGCCACACCCAGCACGAGCACATCGAACACCTGCGGACCCTCTTCCAGCGCCTCCTCGACCACGGCCTCATTATCAACCCTGCCAAGTGCCAGTTTGGCCTCCGCTCCATCTCCTTTCTGGGGCACAGCATGACACCTCAAGGCACCGCCCCTTTACCCTCGAAGGTGGAGGCCATTCGGCAGTTTCCCCGTCCGCGCACGGAAAGGGGTTGCAGGAATTTGTCGGCATCGTAAACTTTTACCATCATTTCGTGCCGGCAGCGGCCAAAATCATATGCCCCCTTTTCCAGTGCCTCGCGGGAAAGCCGCAGGAGCTCGAGTGGTCCTCCGAGGCGGATGCAGCGTTCAAGGGTGCCAAAGCAGCCCTGGCCAACGCAACCATGTTGGTTCACCCGCGAGCCTCAGCCGCAAGGCCCTCACTGTGGATGCCTCTAAGACACGGCTGTGGGCGGCGTATTAGAGCAGGTCATCGACGGCCGTTGGCAGCCGCTGGCCTTTTTCAGCCGTCAGCTACGAGTCCCCGAGCGCAACTACAGCGCCTTTGACAGGGAGCTCCTGGTGTTGTACCTGGCCATCAGGCACATCCGCTACTTTCTTGAGGGCCGCCCTTTCACTGCCTTCACTGACCGCAAACCCCTCACCTTTGCCTAGGGTAAGGTCTCCGACCCGTGGTCCGCCCGCCAGCAGCGACACCTCGCTTGTATCTCCGAGTTCACCACGGACGTGCAGCACATCGCGGGCAAGCACAATACAATCGCTGACGCTGTGTCCCGTCCCGCCCTTCTGTCTCGGCCGTAGACGACTGCGTGGACTACGAGGAGCTGGCTGCGGCACAGCGCGCGGATGCTGGGATGGCGGACCACCGCATTGCTGTTTCTGGCCTCCGGTTGGCTGACGTCCCATGTGGATCCTCAGGCCCGATGGTCCTCTGCGATGTCTCCACGGGTCGACCTCGTCCCATTGTCCCCATACGTTGGCGCCGCCGGATCTTTGACTCCATCCACGGTCTGGCCCACCCGTCCATATGGGCGACCTCTGCGCTGGTGACAGATAAATTTGTTTGGCACAGGCTCCGCAAGCAGGTTGGGGCCTGGGCCCGTGCCTGCCTTCCCTGTCAGACCTCCAAGGTCCAGCGGCATGTGCGGCCCCCGGTGCAGGATTTTGCTGTCCCTTCGGCCCGCTTCCTACATATTCATGTTGACCTGGTGGGCCCGTTGCCGACACCCACTTACTCACCGTCGTGGATCAATTCACGAGGTGGCCGGAGGCTATCCCGCTTGCGGACACCTCCGCCGCGTCTTGCGCCCGGGCCCTGGCGGCCAACTGGATTGCCCGGTTTGGGGTCCCATCGGATATCTCCTCCGACCGGGGGGGCCCAATTCACTTCCTCTTTATGGTCTTTTCTCGCTCATGGGCGCGGTTGCATCACAACCACAGGCCAATGGGCTCGTTGAGCGCTTCCACCGACACCTCAAGTCGGCGTTGAAGGCTCGACTCACGGGCCCAGACTGGATGGATCAGTTGCCGTGGGTGCTGCTCGGGATCCGCACTGCCCCCAAGGAGGACCTAGCCACTTCATCCACCGAGCTCGTGTACGGCTCGGCCCTGCGGGTGCCTTGGGACTTTCTCCTTCCTGCCCGGGGACAAGTGGACTCTGCCCCGGCGTTGCTGGCGACCCTCCGTGAGCGGGTGAGCGGGCTGGCTCCTGTGCCCACCTCGCGGCACGGGTTGATGGCAGTGCACGTGCCATCGGTCTTGCAAGATTGTATGTTTGTTTTTGTTCGCAGGGACGCTCACAGATCCCCGTTACAACGCGTCTACGAGGGTCCGTTCCTGGTGATGCGCTCTGGAGTCGCCACCTTCACCTTGGACGTGGGGAGCCTGGAAGAAATTGTCTCCGTCGCCCGACTCAAGCCTGCTCATGTCGACGTTGACACGGGCAGCCTTGACGTAGAGGTCGTCCGACGGCCGACACAGCTGCACCTGTTGTGCCTATTTCCCCCAATCAGGTTGTTGCCGTTTCTCCCGCCCCGTTCCGGTCTCCTGGCCTTGATCGGCCAGTCCCCTTTGTTACGCCCGCCCCGTCTCCTCTTACCTCACGTTCTGGTCGCCGTGTCCGGGTCCCTGCTCGGTTCCGTACCTCGGGTTCTGGAGGGGGGGTCCTGTAGCGACACCTGGTGGTGGCTTTGCTTAGTCAAACCCTCGGATTGGCTGCAACGATCACGTGGGCGAGTTTCGTTCGCTTTATATTGAGTTGTATCAGTCTAGCGCCACACTTGTGGAAGTAGCATCGTGTTTTTGGCTGTCTTACTGACCAGAGTTAATTTATTGTTTTACCGTTGCAAAATAAAGCAATTTAAATTCACTCACTGTCTCGACTCGCCAAAGTCTGTTGATATACTCCACTGTGGTTGCCTTGCCCACTGAGTCCCTCTGGCACTTTGTGTTTTGCTCAAGGTTCCAGCATCTGCAGTTCCTTATGTCTCCTCTGCCTTTATTCAGTTTAGTATCTTTATGCCTCTAAACCCATGTGACTAGCTCTTAACTGCCCTGACATGGCCTAGCAAGTCATTCAGCTGTGTCATATTATATATTAAACAATGAATGAGTAAAGTCACCCCTGTAGAACTCATGGACTTCATTACCTCGCCACTAACTTCCACCCTGCTCTCAAATTCACCTGGATTATCGAATGACATCTACAAGCCTATCGACTTGCAGTTATCTTGACTATACTTCCTCCCACCCTGTCTCTTGTAAAGATGCTATCCCCTACTCTCAGTCCCTCCATCACCGCCGCATCTGCTCCCATGATGAGGCTTTCCATATGAGGACATCCGAGATGTTTTCTTGAATGTGGTTTCCTCTTGGCTGTCATAAATGGATCCCTCACCTGCCTCTCTTGTGTCCCGGAGTTCCGCTCTCGCTCCCTCTCCCTTCAGACGTAACAGGGACAGAGTTCTCCTGGTCCTCACCTATCACCCCATCAGCCTCCGTATCCAAGTCATCATCCGACATTACCGTCACCTCAAACGTGATCCCACCACTGATCACATCTTCCCATCTCCACCTCTTTCAGCCTTCCATAGAGACCGCTCCCTCTGCGATTACTTGGTTCACTCATCCCTTCTCACACAAATCATCCCCTCCCCAGGTACTTTCCCCTGCAACCGTTGGAGATGGAACACCTGTCCTTATATGTTCTCGCTCGACTCCTTCTAGGCATCCCAGCATCCCTTCCAGGTGAGACAGAGGTTCACATGTTCATCCTATAACCTCATCTACTGCATCCGGTGTTCCCGATGGGGACTCCTATACATCAGTGAGACCAAGCGTAGACTCGGTGAATGTGTCGCTGAACACTTACACTTGATCCGCCAAGGTTACTGGATTTCTCGTTTGCTAACCACTTTAATTCCCTTTCCAATGCCCCATACTGCCAATCTGTCCTGGGCCTCCTCCATGCCAGAGTCAGGCCACACGCAAACTGGAGGAACAATACTTCATATTTCATGTTCATAAGTCATAGGAGCAGAATTGGGCCATTCAGCCCATCGAGTCTACACCATTCAATCATGGCTGATCTATCTTTCTCTCTCAACCCTATTCTCCTGCCTTCTCCCCATAACTCCTGACACCCTTACTAACCAAGAATCTGTCAATCTCCTCCTTAAAAATGCCCAATGACTTGGCCTCCATGGCCACATCTGTGGCAATGAATTCCACAGTTTCACCACCCGCTTGAGTAGCTTACAACCCAATTTTAGGTAATTTCTATAAACACCTCCCTTCCCCCTCCTAGTTGCAATATGGCATAGTTCGTCAATTTCAATGCACAGGAATGCAAGAGGCTGGAGACAGTCGAGGACTCAGCCCAATCCATCATAGACACAACCTCCCAACCATCAAAAGTATCTACAGGAGGCACTCCATCAAAACTTGAATTTTCTTCCTAATTGTGCTTTATACTGGTTTTATTTGCATAAACTTTTTTGTTTTTACAGTCTTTTAGAATCTTGTGTAATTTATGTACAATTTATGTTTTGTGTGTTTGCCTGAATCTAGGTGTTTGTGATGATGTTGCGTTAAGTATTTATATTGTATCTATACGTCACTGTATTTGTGCATATGACAATAAACTCCACTCGACTTGACTTGACATGGATAAGTTTGTGGCTACAGCCAGGGTTTAGTGAGCTTGTATTTTCCCAGTCCCCTTAAACTCACTGGGTTCACTGGAAAATTTACTATATGACTGTATAACGTGGAAAAATAGTTAAATATAAGTCTGTTGGGATACCATGAGTAATATCCAACCGTCTGAAAAAGTTGCTCGTCCAGAACCACCAAAGTCCTGGGGGGTGCCAGATTATCCACAGAGTTTTACTGCAATTAATCTTCCATATCTTCTATTACACAATATCCATCAAGTACTTCATTGGATCATATGATTACATTGATTTATCTTACCTCAGTTTTCCCTTGATTTCTGTTAAATGCAGACAAGAAGAAAAATGTATTAATGGTCACTAGTTTATCATACAGAAAATATTGTCTTCAACAGCTGCTTTGTATCAAAACAAATCCCACTTACTTGGCTATCTTTATCTTTCCAACTTCACCTCTTCCTGTTGCTTTTGTCCATTGTAGTGAAAGATATTTAGGAACCTATATAATAAGACAAGCCATCAACCACAAACAATAAAAACAAAACACAACAACAAATGTTTGAGCACACTTACATATTTCTGACTGGTGTTACTAAGATGATTACTGCATTGCCACTTCAGTTACCATAGGAAAGTTACCAAAGAGAAAGAGCAATAGATCTGGCAACAGGAGCAAATTGGGGCATGCAGTCTAGGTGAGCCATGAAGAGTAGGAGCCTAAATTCAAAAATACATCAAGAGTACCAGCGCTGAGTCTGGTTGACCATCGCCTGCAGTTACTATAGGTGATAAAAAATGTACCAAACATAAATTACCTTGTTCTTTTTGAACACGAGGAACAAGTATTTTTTCCCCAAGTCATTAGATTTAATTCCATATTATGCCGATTGGAGGGATTCTTGGCAAAGGCCGCAGGAATTAACCAATTATTTAAGAAATTAGTAGAGACCTTTGAAAACACAGACAGCCAAATTACAGAATCAGATGTTCAGGAACACCAACATCAGAGAACAATTATGTTTAATGGTGCCCACAGGAATCCTAAAGGATGGGGTGATGATCGATGACTGGGAGCCATCAAATTGATGTTGCTACATGTGGTAGACCCCCCAAGCAGATGGGACAGAATGCAGGCATGCCCACTCTCTGTGTACCACCCTAAGAGCATTATACATATGCTCCAGTGTCTTAACTGGATTAAAGTTGGGGGGTTTCTCAACTGAGATGTCCAGGGTGTGGCCAAAGCTACAAAAAGGAGAGGAAATACTATCCTGTTCACTGGATCTCATCCTTTTACTAACTTTGTCGTTAGTGTTAAAGTAAACCACTGGTTCGGATTGTGCACCTTCCCTTTTATCCTTACCCTGGCACCAGGAACTCCCTGGGCCTTCTGATTTGTTTCAGGCTTTTAGTATTTGAAACTTGTTTGATTTTCAGACAACATTCCATCTTGGAACCATGTTGACTGGAATGTCTGTTGCTCCTGACTATTGAACCCCTTATCATTATTACTGGTTGTACCGGGGATGCGCAGCAGAGGCGAACGACCTAGGGTGGCCGCTGAGGGCCACACAGTGGGGGAGCCACCGAGAGCAAAGAGGGACCCGGCATGGAGGATGCCAAGAGCAAAGAGAGACCAGGCAGACGGGCTGCCGAGAGAAGGGAAGGCTGTACTAAGAGCTTTTGCAACTTTGTCGGCACCAGAAACGTGGTGACTCTTTGTGTACTGCCTAGGTGAAGTCTGCTATATGACTTTACCGGGTTGTATGCAAATCCAAAGAATTTCACTTTACCTATTGTGACAATAAAATATCATAGATCTCCTTGACTGATTAATCATTGATCTCATTGCTGACTGATTCTTCTTTCCCCTTCTCAGGCAACCACAACACATATGGCACCATTTTCCACCCCAGGCTGCATCCCCGGAAGGACGTGCACTCACACCAGAATCCAATAGGGAAAATCTGTTTGTGAGCAGGAAGAACTAAGAATCTTACAGTTTGTTCAACTAAACAACCACTCCACTTAATCTTGTCCAGCAGTCTTCTGTTCCCTCTCTGTGTGTATGTATTTACATTGCACCAATTAACACTTCCCTAATCGTACTATCCACAACCACAGTGACTACAGTTCCAGTCCAGCTCTGAAACGTAGTGTTTAACCTGCTGCAGTTAGACACTTTCTGCACATGGTTGCCTAGTTACAGAGCGTGTCCATGACTTCCCACGTGACACGGTGGAGGAATGCCAAGCAATAAGAACTTTTTAAGGAATTTACAGAGGACCAAATGACAGGACTGTTAATACATGGCTGGATGTGTAAATAAATATACATGAATGTGCATTTCAATTAAAAGCAATTCAGTTTTTACATTACTTACATGTCAATGCAGAAGTGAAGAAAGGATGAATATAGGGAAAAGGTTTCAAGCTTTGTGCTCACAGACAAGGAAAAAATTGTTTGTAACTGGCTCTGGGCTGCATTAGCAAATGTTATGCAAATATAAAAGAAAGCATTGCTGAACAATTCATGTCATTTTTGAGTTTGACATTGAAGTTTACAAATGTGTTATTGACTTTTGTGTGAACCTTGGAATCAAGAAGCTTCTTAAACAGATTGTTCTGTTTTTCAAATTATTTCTCAAGGACAAAAAAGATAAAGATATAATGCTGTTCATTCACAAACTGTAAGATTGGACAAAATTGGTACAAGAAAAGCACAAACTGCCTTTCGTATAGCATGAAGAAGGCAACAAAAAGATTGCAAAGCATCATGGGATGCAGCGAAACAAACCCAAAGAAATGAAACCAATTATTTTTTTACCAATTATTTGGAAATATATTTACTACTCATCGTCTTTATTTAGAAAAAGTGCTTTGCACATCAGAACCATGAAGGGTCTTCAACATAATTTGTCAGTTCTATTTCTCTTCCCACAGATGCTGTGTGACCTGCTGACTATTTACAGCTCTTTCTTTTCTTATGTTAATTTTACATTTCCTTGTTTTCATTTTCACTTGTTTCTGGTTTCCTTTCCTGAACATGCTGAAACAGCACCACTGCATGGAGAGATACAAAACTACAGATAAAGTAAAGTCACCAAAGTAAAGAAATCATTAGCAATGACAATCAGAGCAGAACTATGGAAAGGCCATTGATCTAAAAGATTAACAGTTTCCCTTTCCACAAATGCTGACTATTCTCAGCATTTTCTGCTTCTATATGCAGAAAAAGGTTCAAATATGAAACCAAATTAAATGGTTAAGGGAAATAGTCGAGTTGTATTTAAGGAAATGTTTGATAAACACATGAAAAAAACAAATAAAAGGACATGTTTACAGAGTTGGGTAAAATGACATGGACTACATGTGCAGGTTGGATTGAATGGTATAGTGTCTGCAATGCAAATACTAAAAGGAATTATCCAGATAAATATTATGGATTTCAGTGTAGTCATCTAGATAAAAATAAGTTATTCTATAATCCTAAAAGTTATGGGATTGTCCAGGTCTCAAACTCCAAAATCTAAAAATACAGCTGGCACAGGGTATTCAATAAAATTGTCACATACCATCACATCATATATGGATCGTTTGGCTTCTGGTATGACCAAGACTGTAAAATCCCAACCTTTCAATAATTGCATTAATATTAAAGACAGAGTAAGGTGCACGGTTAGCATACATTAAAGAAACACCTGCACATTGTCAAGTGCACTTTAACTCCCTGACTATTTCAGGAAGATACCTAGGCTCGTCATTTAAGTATTTTACCATATGGACAATGGGGAGAAATAACAGTGTAATGGAGAATACATACCATACCATCAAGTGTACAGAAACAGCTTTGCATAATATGGATTTCAGAGGTCCTGAGCCCTTAACTATTTGCCAGGTGGAATTGAATTGTTTCAGTCCTACAGAATTCATATATCCAAAACCTAGCCTATATTATCATTTATGTGTGGCTGCAGGGTAATTATAATATACCATTCACATCAAAGATAGTTGGACAAATGATCAAAAAGTAAGGAATGATTGGGCAATATAGTTGATTTTAATAATGAGAGAAATGATATTGATATTTCAGTCATTGTTGAGCCCACTATATCTCTGTCTTGGTGGTTCCAAAAACTAAAGGGAAATCCCTTTTACTGTTTTCTTTATTCAGTCATAAGTGTAGAAATTGGTGAAGGGGCTACCAAAGAGTTGCTGGATATCCCACCTAATGAGATGCCTTCTCCCAATCATTAATAGAATTGTGATAAAGGCTGATTGTTCAAAGAAAATTGTCATGCAAATCTACGTCAGAGCACAGTTATGATTAAAAAAGGAATGTTACAGTGCAGCTCGGCAGGGAGTTTTGCATGAAAGTATCCTCCTGGTTGTGTGTGTATAATCACATCTGCTCAAAAAAGACGACACTCTAACAGTAGCATTTTTACATATTCCTGTAGAGTTTTATCCCGTGGATTCAGAAATCGGCTTACCTGAAAATTTCGAGCATTACTTCTTGAGTTATTTATGAAAATGTTCACAAATCTGAAATATCTTTGAAAAATATATGTGACTAAGAATAGACTTCTTTATTTAAACTAAATTTTCTGCCTTTACTTAATAAACTGCATAAGAATATTCAATATTGGAAAACACTCCCCATCTCAATGCTCGGTAGAATTAATGCCATAAAAATGATTTTTCTTCCGCAATTACTATACCTTTTTCAATCAATCCCGATATATCTCCCCAAATTTTTTTTTTTTTAGTTGATTCCATTGTCACAAGTTTTTATTTGGGATTATAAGAATCATAGAATAAGTAAAAAACATTTATGTAAATCCAAGACGAATGGAGGATTAGTTTTATCAAATATTTTATTTTACTTTTGGGCAGTTAACATTAAAATATGAACTTTTGGTTGGAAGATATGGATCAGCAACCAGACTGGTTAAAGATGGAAATGGAAGATTGTTTGCCTTTTGAAATTGGCTCGATTCTGTTAGCTCCCACAAAAATGGAATAAAAAAACCTATAGAGAAAATCCTATAATATATAGTGGTATACGAATTTGGAGACAATTAAAAAAGACTTTAAAATTGGATAATTTATCACTCTTTCTCCCCATTGTAAATAATCCTTCATTTAAACCTTCTGTGTTGGATAAAGGTTTTGTACAATGGAAAAATGATGGAATTAAAAAGGTGGGACATCTTTATAGAAAAGGTATTTTTCTTTCATTTCAGGAGTTAGAACAGAATTATGGACTAAATTCAAATATTTTTTTTAGATATTTGCAACTTAGAGATTATGTTAAATCACATACACAAGAATACAGAACTAGAGAGCCAGAGACTCTTGATGAATGTTTGAATAAACATCCTAATACAGATAAATTAATATCTCACATTTATAATACTCTTTTAGATAGTGAGGTCCCGTCGACGGCATTATATAGACAAGCATGGGAAAATGAATTAGCTCAACCCATAATGAAAGATATTTGGGATGAAAGTCTACAACATATACATCAATGTTCGTTAAATGCCAGACATTCTTTAATACAATTTAAAGTACTACATAGACTGCATTATTCTAAAACAAAATTAAATAGAATTTTTCCAAATATCTCCATCTGTGACAAATGTCAATATTCAGAGGCTAATTTAACTCATACTTTTGTAAATTGTATAAAAATTAAAAATTTCCGGAAGGGTATTTTAAAAATTATTTCCGAAGTTGTTAATATCCAATTGGATCCAGACCCAAAACTAATAATACTAGGAATATCAGAACAAAGCCTAAAACTCACAACAAGCCAAAGAAATGTCCTTGATTATAGTATAAACATTGGGAAAAAATTAATATTAAAATTTTGGAAAAACCCAACAACCCCCACAATTAAAATGTGGATTATGGAGATGGCGGAGACCTTACATTTGGAAAAAAATAGACTTGTCTTAATTGACAAACCAGAATTATTTGCTAGAATATGGTCTCCATTTATAGATCATTTGAAAGGGTAAATTGGTCCAGCACGGAAGCCTGACTGAAACTTGAATCCAGGATTAGATGAATAGTTACATTTTATAACCTACGGACCTATCTCCTAAGCTGTAATATTGGTAATTTATTATATATTTTTTAATTCTTTTTTTCTTTCCTTTCTTTCTATCTATGAATAAAAATAAACAATTAGAAGCAGTGTTATTACGTAATTGATAAATGAAAACCCAGCTATTTTGATAGCTGGGAACCGATACTAACATGTAATTGATAAACAAAGTCTGTTGGTTTTGATCATATGTATATGCTTCTAATAAAAAAATATTATTTAAAAAAAAAGAATAAGAAAATAAACGAGCTGATGACGTCACAATGGGTCTGCATCGCGCGGCCTGTGCGCAGTTTTCCACGAGCAGCCTGCTGCGTACTGTTTTCCACGTGCTGCGAGTTGCGTCATCCCCCCGACTCGCAGTCATTTGGTCGCCGGCCACCCGCACCGCCCGCAGCCCAGCCGCCCTCCCCCCCGGGGTCTGGATTGAAGCCGCTGAACACGCAGTACTTTGGTTGAGGCGCGCACCGCTGCCCGCTCCCTTCCTCCTCTCTCCCCCCCCTCCTCCTTTCCCCCACTCCTCTCCCCCCCCTCCGTTGGCCTCTCTCCCCCCTCCCCTGGCCTCTCTCCCCCCTCCCCTCCCCCCTCCTCTTTCTCACACCATCTTCCCCCCTTTCCCCTTCCTCTTTGGCCCCCTCCCCTCTCTCTGCCTCTCTCTCTCTCTGCCCCTCTCTCTCTGCCCCCCCCCATCTCTCTCTGCCCCCCCCTCTCTCTCTCTCTCTCTCTGCCCCTCCCTCTCAACCCCCTTCCCTCTCTAGACGCACCTGTGAGTTGGGTGCTATGCATGAGTGGATAGGGCGGGGATGGGGTAAAAGGAAATAATATTAATATATCAAGGGGGGTGGTTAGTGTGTGAGGGGTGGTTAGTGTGTGTGTGTGTGTGTGTGTGAAAAAACGACGCTCTAACTGTAAAATTTTCATATATTCCTGTAGATTTTCCCGTGGACTCCGAAATTGCCTTATCTGAAAATTTCGAGCTATATTTCTCGAGTTATTTATGAAAATGTTCACAAATCTGAAACATCTTTGAAAGTAAACGAGCTGATGACGTCACAATGTATCTGCTCCGCGCTGCCCGCTGCACAGTTTTCCACGCGCGGCCTGCAGCGTACTGTTTTCCAAAGATCCTATAGCAAGCTTTGCTGTTTTCCACGCGCTGCGAGTGACATCACCCCCCACCCTGACTCGCAGTCCTTTGTTCCCCGCCTGCTCGCAGTCAGCCCCGCTCAGCCGTCCGTCTGACCTGCCTGTCTCTGCCCTCTGGTAGACAAAAGTGCTGGAGAAACTCAGCGGGTGCAGCAGCATCGATGTCTTTGTCTATGCCCTCTCCGTTTCAATGACGCCTCCTCCTCTCCCCATCCTCCTCCTCTCCCCCTCCTCCTCCTCTCCCCCCTCCATCTCTCCTCCTCCCCCCCCCTCTCTCCAATATCAAGGAGGGTGGTTATTGTGTGTGTGGGGGGGTGGTTAGTATGTGTAACGCCACAGGCCACCCCACCCCAAACGCGCGTTGAGGGAACGGGAACCAACGGGTTACCTTTGGTCTAGTGTACTATATTTTTCTGTATTAGGGTCTTTGAGTGTTTTTGCCTTCCCCAGATGGTCTGGACAGAGTGAATTGTGAATTCAAATGTGACGCTCCAATAGTTAGGTATGTTACAATACTTACCTTCAGTGGCGCAGCAATTCTGCCACTGGCCGTGTGCGCGATTTTGGCGCCTTTGAGGGGGGGGCAGGGTTAAAACGCGGGTTTCTCCTATCTTGTCCTGGATTATATTTCGTTGGATTGCAAGCTTTTGCTGAAGAATCATTCCGACGGGCGTTCTGTGTATTTTGTTTTAAAAATCGCCCGACAAGTTCAGCGCTGGAGTTATTTAAAATTCAGCTTCTAAAGCCGTCAACGCCGACAACGGGGACGGATTTCACGCACAGGTAAACGAAAGACGTTTATTTTATGTTAAAAAGTGCTCCTTAAGATGCCTTTAATTCAAATTTTAAGTTGCAAAACGGTGATTTTTTTACCCGTACGAACCGGCAGTATTTTTCATGCCGATACGGGTTTAAATTAAACGTTCCAACTGATCGCGTTCCAGAAGAACACACTCGCAAGATGATTTAAATGGCCATTAATTTACAGGTATTAAACATTAAATTCCTTCAATTTGGCCTATAAATCCATGACAATGAGATTTAAAAATTATGTTGTATTGTGAATTCTTGTGTGAATGTTATTTGGACACTTAGGCTATTTCAAAATGTTAATCTATTCTTAAGAAATTGATAGATGTTTAGATCTAGTAATTGAATTTTGTAATTAGCTACAATTAGGTAACTAACTAATTATATGCTTTAATTTCATGTCATCTAAGTAAGATTGTTTCATATTTGTTTCAGAATGCTTCAATCTATAATAACTGAAAATTTCTTTCAGTTCTCTTAAATTTTAAGAAAGTTATGGGCTTTTGACTGTCCTCAATCACAGCTTTTGTGTTAAGTCAATGGAAAAGCAATAGGGAATAAGATGCTAATTTCCAAGTATGAAAATGGCCATAACTTTTTTAATACTGAAGATATGAAAGTGAATTAGGTGTCAAATTAAACTTCTTTTTATGCTTTATCTGATGGGATAAATTACAGACTTGATTTTTTAAATCTCAAAATTTTGTAACATTGCTACAATAGTCAGTGCTGTTGGACCAGAGATTTTGTCCTTGATGTACTTCTTTCACTTCTATGATGTACTTCATAGAAGGATTTAAATGCCCACATGGACCTGGAAAGGTGTATACAATGAGGGGACAGTAACCTCAACAAGAATAAATGCCAGCCAAAATGTTAAGAGATTTGGGCTGAGATTTACACAGGTGGGTGCAATATCAATCCAGAGAAGACGGTGCAGACGGCCAAATCCACTGGTGCGATGAGCGAAATGGTCGGGGCGAGGGCCGGGAGTTGCTGCCGGTGCGGAGGCAGCAACAGCAGCCATCGCTCGGACCCAGGGGCCGCCTTACATCTTGTTATCTCAAGGAAACGCTGATCTTCCCACAGCCCCTGACTCCCGGCCCGCAAGCCGGCCAGCGCTTCCTAACGCACCTTCACCAGCCAGACGCCGGTGTTGAGCTTCACTGCGGTCAAGTCCAGCTCTCCTTTTTCGCTCATGGCCGCCACCTCAATAGTCGCCTGCGCTGCCGGAGCGTCACTACGTCGTGCGCGCCGCCGCTACTGGGGCGTCACTACGTCGTGCGCGCCGCCGTTGCCGGGGCGTCACTACGCCGTGCGCGCCGCCGCTACTGGGGCGTCACTACGTCGTGCGCGCCGCCGTTGCCGGGGCGTCACTACGCCGTGCGCGCCGCCGCTACCGGGGCGTCACAACGTCGTGCGCGCCGCCGTTGCCGGGAGTTCGTTGAATAAAGTACATCATTGGGGAAGGTGCCGCAGAAGACCAGTTTGGATAAGGACTGCAAATTTCCTTCCACACACAAGTAATATTTTCTTATTCCAGTAGCAAACACATTGAGGATTAAATTAAAATAATAAATTATTTAACTTTTTGCTCATAATTGCAGATTACTGAATTGAACGAACTGGGACTGTGTAAGTAGTGTGTGAACAGCAGAACAAGAAAGGAAGCTATTAAGTTGACAGAATTCTAGATTAATTCATTGGTAGAATAGTTAACAATTTACACACAGTTTATACAGCCAGCGCTTCGTTCGCTTTTTCATCATAAATGACCTTTGACAAATCCCATGATTCTTTGCGTTTTTTTGAATACCGCTCGCTTATTCCAACCTTTCATACATAGATACATAGAAATTAGGTGCAGGAGTAGGCCATTCGGCCCTTCGAGCCTGCACCGCCATTCAATACGATCATGGCTGATCATCCAACTCAGTATCCCGTACCTGCCTTCTCTCCATACCCCCTGATCCCTTTAGCCACAAGGGCCACATCTAATTCCCTCTTAAATATAGCCAATGAACTGGCCTCAACTACCCTCTGTGGCAGAGAGTTCCAGAGATTCACCACTCTCTGTGTGAAAAAGTTTTTCCTCATCTCGGTCTTAAAGGATTTCCCCCTTATCCTTAAGCTGTGACCCCTTGTCCTGGACTTCCCCAACATCGGGAACAATCTTCCTGCATCTAGCCTGTCCATCCCCATAAGAATCTTGTACGTTTCTATAAGATCCCCTCTCAATCTCCTAAATTCTAGCGAGTATAAGCCAAGTCTATCCAGTCTTTCTTCATATGAAAGTCCTGACATCCCAGGAATCAGTCTGGTGAACCTTCTCTGCACTCCCTCTATGGCTATAATGTCCTTCCTCAGATTTGGAGACCAAAACTGTACGCAATACTCCAGGTGTGGTCTCACCAAGGCCCTGTACAACTGCAGTAGAACCTCCCTGCTCCTATACTCAAATCCTCTTGCTATGAAGGCCAACATTCCATTCGCTTTCTTCACTGCCTGCTGCACCTGCATGCCTACTTTCAATGACTGGTGTACCATGACACCCAGGTCTCGCTGCATCTCCCCATTTCCTAATCGGCCACCATTTAGATAATAGTCTGCCTTCCCGTTTTTGCTACCAAAGTGGATAACCTCACATTTATCCACATTATACTGCATCTGCCAAACATTTGCCCACTCACCCAGCCTATCCAAGTCACCTTGCAGTCTCCTAGCATCCTCCTCACAGCTAACACTGCCCCCCAGCTTAGTGTCATCCGCAAACTTGGAGATGTTGCTTTCAATTCCCTCGTCCAGATCATTAATATAAATTGTAAATAGCTGGGGTCCCAGCACTGAGCCTTGTGGTACCCCACTAGTCACTGCCTGCCATTGTGAAAAGGACCCGTTTACTCCTACTCTTTGCTTCCTGTTTGCCAGCCAGTTCTCTATCCACATCAATACTGAACCCCCAATACCGTGTGATTTAAGTTTGTATCCTAATCTCTTATGTGGTACCTTGTCGAAAGCCTTCTGAAAGTCCAGATACAACACATCCACTGGTTCTCCCCTATCCACTCTACTAGTTACATCCTCGAAAAAATCTATAAGATTCGTCAGACACGATTTACCTTTCGTAAATCCATGCTGACTTTGTCCAATGATTTCACCACTTTCCAAATGTGCTGCTATCCCATCTTTAATAACTGACTCTAGCAGTTTCCCCACTACCGATGTTAGACTAACTGGTCTGTAATTCCCCGTTTTCTCTCTCCCTCCCTTCTTAAAAAGTGGGGTTACGTTTGCTACCCTCCAATCCTCAGGAACTACTCCAGAATCTAAAGAGTTTTGAAAAATTATCACTAATGCATCCACTATTTCTGGAGCTACTTCCTTAAGTACTCTGGGATGCAGCCTATCTGGCCCTGGTGATTTATCGGCCTTTAATCCATTCAATTTACCCAACACCACTTCCCGACTAACCTGGATTTCACTCAGTTCCTCCATCTCCTTTGACCCGCGGCCCCCTGCTATTTCCGGCAGATTATTTATGTCTTCCTTAGTGAAGACGGAACCAAAGTAGTTATTCAATTGGTCTGCCATATCCTTGTTCCCCATGATCAATTCACCTGTTTCTGACTGCAAGGGACCTACATTTGATTTAACTAATCTCTTTCTCTTCACATATCTATAAAAACTTTTGCAGTCAGTTTTTATGTTCCCTGCCATTTTCCTTTCATAATCTATTTTCCCTTTCCTAATTAAGCCCTTTGTCCTCCTCTGCTGGTCTCTGAATTTCTCCCAGTCCTCTGGTATGCTGCTTTTTCTGGCTAATTTGTACGCATCATCTTTTTTTTTTTGGACAATGCCTCCATGGCCGAGATCATACTCTAAACTGCCTCCAGTGAACTAGTATCTCTCATTGAGCAGGGGACCAAGACACTTTACAATACTCTACTTGTGGTCACACTAATGCCATATAGAGACTCGGGCTTAAGTATTTTTCTGCACCAACTTCTGAAGGGCCAATATTTCATTAATTCCCTTTTGCTTTCTGCCTTCTACACTGGCTTTCTTTAATGCGCAAGTAAACCCAACACTTTTTTCCTCTTTCCTCCCAAAATGAACTTAACATTTTCCTGCATTATCCTCTATTTCTCAACTTTTGGCCTATTCAATCTGTAATCTTTGCCTACTCAATTTGTCAGTATCTCGCTGTAAACTGTTTCCATCCTCCTCCAATTTCCCCTCCTGCCTACTTTTGTGTCGCCCTCAAATTTGGCGATTCTACATTTGTTTCCTTCCTCCAAGTCGTAAATAGAAATAGAAATTGTTAAAATTTGCGGTCCAGCATGGATCGCTGTGGTACCAGTAGTCACAGGTTGCCAATCCGAAAATAAGCCTCTTATTTCTACATGCTACTTGTTAATCAATTTTCTGTCCATGCCAATATATTACCTGCAACACCTTGGGTTTTTGTGCCTTAGCCTTTTGTGAGGCACCTTGTTGAATACTTCCTGGAAGTCCAAATACATCCACCAAAAACTCAAAAGGGATCAGTCACATAAATACCATGGCTACAAGAGTTCAGAGCTTGGTTCTGCCATAGCGAGCAACTCGCTTCCCTACACCCCAGAGGGGGGGAGAGGGAGAGGGAGGGGGGAGAGGGAGAGGGAGGGGGGGGAGGGGGGGACGGGAGAGACCGAGGGGGATGGGGAGAGAAACCGGGGTGGGGGAGAGAGAGATACCGGGGGGGAGAGAGAGATACCGGGGGGGGAGACCCGCAAGCGCTGCCGAACCGCCACTGGACCGTCCCCGGTCCCGTCCGCCTCCCACCCCCCCAACCACTCAAGTGTCCCATCCCCGCCCGGAGACGTCCGGACGACAGGACACCGGCCCCCAATCCCAGCGCGGAGAAGCGTCAACCCCAACTCACCTCCGCCTCTCCCGCCGGGCCAACCGACAGCCTGGACCAACAACACCAGCGGCCCCATACCCACAGGACCCACAGCCAGCGCCAACTGCAGCACAACCCCGCTCCAACTCCAGAGGAACCCGCTCCCCGATGGGCTGCTACTGCGACAAGTGCCAGTTCGCCCATGCTCTCAGCCGCTGCCCCAAGTACAACCTGTACCTTGCACACCACCGGCTTCTGCCCCTACTGTACCCACTGCCACTTCATCCACAATCCCGAGGAGGAGCGCCAGCCTGGGCTCATCCTCCTCCGGCCCGGCGCTAGACTGGGCCGCGCTGCGGGCTGCCTTCAGCCCCGACCTGGAGTTAGAGCTGGCCCAGACTCTGGGCTTGGGGCTGGGCAAGGGAGGGGGAGGAAGTTGCTACTGCCGCCAGCACCACCAATCCACCATCACCAACAGTACCCGCAGCTCGAGTGGTCACCCAGCCTGCCCATGCCGGCAGGAGCCCATCTGCAGACACTCTCTCCGACCAGGATGACCCCAGCAGCAGTGGCTCCGAGTCGCCCGGCGGCTGCCCATTTTCAGCAGGATCTCGGTGTCGGACTGAGGGGAGGGGGGTGGAGGTGGAGGGCTGCGGACCAACCCAGCGGGACAGACAAAGCTGAGCTGGAGCCAACGGCTGCAAGTCCTGGGCCGCCCCGGACAGGGACGGGACACCGGGGAGGGGACGGGGACGGCCCAACAGCAACAGCTGCGACAGAGAGCCGACCCCGACTACGGACGAAACGCAAGCCTACATACAATGCGCAGTCAGAATACCGAACTCACTTATTGATGAACAGCTACAGCTGGCTTTCTTTGGAAAGCCCTCATTATTGTTTCAGAATTCTGAGCAGATCTGCCCAGTTGTGAATTTCAATCTTATTAACCTACAGTAAGTAGCCAATTAACCTAGTACAGGTGACCACCGTGTTACAGCCACTAGGGTGATGGAACTTTGTGCTTATGGAATTCACAAATCTGGGATATGGAATAAAAATTTCCTGTAATAATTATGTGGAAAAGTAAATAAACTCACATTTTTTGACCCACGCGCAGATGACAAAGCTTAGTATTATGAAAAAAATCGCTGTACAGAGCCTTTCCTAAAATCTCAGCCCCACCAGTATTGGAATGTTTGCCTGTAATACCTTTTTGGGATGTGAGGAGACCAGAGCACTGACAGCTCACAGCAGGTGCAAGGTAGTTGACAAGAGGCACCTGTATATTTGCAGCGGAACTCAATGGTCATCTACTTTATCCATAATTATTTCCAGATGACCTTTGTGAATGGGTACCTTTCCTTCATATAAATCTCCTCCTGGAATCCTCCTGGAATCCTCTGCTTCTATTTCCTGTTCCATTCCTGAATCACCACACATTCATTTGCTTAGCACGATGAGATGGATGGATTTGCCAGGCAGGAGAAGTACCTAGGCAAGTATTGGATCTTAAAAATATTAATTACTGAACATCAACGACAAATAAAATGGATTTACTTTTATTTTGATCAAAATTATTAAACAAAAAATATGTTATTATTTGCTACTCATACATGCTGGTTTGAACCAATATTTCCAAAGTAGGAATATTACAGCTGAATTAAACTATAGACTGAATATTGATCAAATCTGCGATTTGCCAGTTGTATTGTTTTTTTTACAGAAACATGTTGCTTTTTCCATGTGAAAACCTGGAGTTCAGTTCCCTAGACTTCTTGATTAAAGCTTTCTTTTGGGCCTCATCGAACCGGTGAACCTGAAGATCCTGATCACGATCAAATGCCCGTCGCTCTTGGGGCTTGCTCTTCTCAGCTTCTGCTTTTCTTTTAAGTTTCTTGCTGTGCATGTCAAGCAGGGACTCTGATCGTGTGGTGTCCTTGAAACAATAATAAAATAAAAGTTTGTTGCCATTCCTGCCATGAAACACAGCTCTTTTCTCACTCTGGATACTTAACCCATTGGCCCCAGGTAAGTGCGTTAGCACATAATCATTGTGTTGATGGTGCTCCAGCCATCACAGTTTTGAGTATTTACTGTCCTATTACAGCTAAGCTAGTTAAAGACTTTGGTCCGTCTTGTAGTTACATGGATTGAACTTTCTTGGAACTAAAATCCACTTCAAAATGGATATTGAAGAAGGATCCCGACCCAAATCCCTGTCTTCCAGGGATGACTGGGATGTTGCCTGACCCGCTGAGTTACTCCAGCATTTTGTGTTCTCCTGAATTCAAAATAATATTTATGATAGAGTATCTTGGGCAGATAGATAGGGCAGCACAGTTGCGTTGCTGCCTTACAGGGCTGGAAACCCGGGTTTAATCCTGACTACGGATGCTGTCTCTACGGAGTTTGTATGTTCTCCCTGTGTTCCGGTTTCCTCCCACATCCGAAAGACCTGCAGGTTTGTAGCTTACTTGGCTTCTCTAAATTGTCCCTAGTGTGTAGGATAGAACTAGTCTACGGGTGAGATCACTGGTCGGCGCGGACCTGGTGTTCCCAACAGCCTGTTTCCACGCTGTATCTCTAAGTTAAGCTTCTGTATGGACATACAATGACACAAGAAAATAGGAGTAGTCTGCCACCTGGCACCTTAAGCTATTCGATATGACTTACCTAGACATCAACTTCTTCTCTATGCTAGATCCTCATAGCCCTCATTTCCTTGATCTTTCAAAAGTTTAGCCACTTTAAATTCTTCTAATGAGCATCTAAGGGCATATAGTCCTGCCTTTTTCTAAACGACTGGTACCATTACAGAGTTCAATGCGGTTTGAACAACTACAAACAATAAGTTCACTATCGCTGTAACTATCCTTTAAAACCCTTGGATGAGTGTCATCATGTTCTGGTTACTTGTCTGCCTTTACTTTTGTTTAGTTTATAGATACAGCGTGGAAACTGGCCTTTCGGCTCACTGAGTCCACGCCGATCATCGATCACCCGTACACTAGTTCTATGTATGTTATCCTACTTTTGCATCCTACACGCCAGGGGCAATTTACAGAAGTGAATTAATTACAAACCTGGAATGTGGGAGGAAACCAGAGCACCCAGAGAAACCATATGTAATCTTTTTTTGTTTAGTTTAGTTTAGAGATACAGCGACGAAACCGGGTCCGCACCGACCAGCGATCCCCACTAGGGACAATTTTTACATTTACCAAGCCAATTAACCTACAAACCTGTACGTCTTCGAAGTGTGGGAGTGTGGGAGGATCTCGGAGAAAACCCACGCAGGTCAAGGGGAGAACGTACAAACTCCGTACAGACAGCACCCGTATTTGGGATCGAACCCGTGTCTCTGGCGCTGCATTTGCTGTAAGGCAGCAACTCTACCGCTGCGTCACCACGTGATAGGAATTTGCGATTTTTACAAGATTTTCTATGCTATTTGAAACTAGCCAAAATGTTATTAAAAGTAGTTTTCTGTAAAACTAAATAGTAATTAGTGGAAATCATAGGGGATAAAGGGTATCCACAGCTTTTAATGGCTGTTATTTTTCCATTGCTCTTTGATTTAAAAGAAATTGCTCACATTATATGATGTCACCTCTTTGGCCATTCGTTTGTCTCTTTCAGAGAGACTTGGCTGTTCAATATCTTTTGCAGAGGATTGTTTTGCTTCTAACATATCCTGTGGAAAGTAAAGGAAATACAGGTAATGTAGTTAATCAGGCAGAAATTCCTCTGAAGAAATAATGCAAGCCGTCTAAAGATGTCACTACTAAAAGCTGAATTGCACTCTGGGAAAGATAGCTATAAATAGTACACGTCTCAGCCAGACTGGAGATTATAGGGAACTTTTCTAACCCATTATTTTTGCAAAGTAGGAAACGGCAAATGGTTTTATGCATGCAATTTGCATTCAACAACTTCGTTTAATGCAGTTTGTAAGAAAAATAATCCTGCCTTTACAGGAAAATAATGGCATGGTTTCACTTGCAAGGTCTGTTTACTAAAGTACAAAGAGACTGTGCTTGGTAAATAAACAGTTTTCTGCTAGTCCTGCCCACTTGAGAGTCACTATTCCCTCTGTAGTGGGACAATGAACTGCTTTATGCAGCCCCTCAAATGTACCTGAAGCTGCAATTGTGGTTATATGCCTGCCTGACAGGAATGTCTGTGGATCCATTCATACAGCAAGACAGAGACTTTTCTGGAGATTGGATGTGTTAAATCTGAATATACATAATCAGCATCAGTATATGGAAGATCTGAATATACATAATCAGCATCAGTATATGGAAGATGCAGGGGAGGTTTAACATACGTACAAGTTGGAACAATGTTGTTGGAGTCATACAGCATGGAAACTAACCCTTTGGTTCAATTTATCCAATGACCAAGATGCCCATCTAAGCTGGTCCCGTTTGCCTGTGTTTGGCCCATATCCCTCTAAACCTTTCTTATCCATAAAGTTAAAGATTAATTATTCAAACTGCAGCACAATAATGACCTTACTCTCATTGAATGTGACAAAAATGTATTCTGTTCTCCAGGTTCCTAAAATATTTTTTGCATCATTGAACCTGTCATGGTTTTCGTTGATCACTTAAACCATGCTAATACTTTGGGTAATTATTCTCACCCCCGTACTCTTTCTGCAGAGCACTCTGAATTCTTCCCTTTTGAAAGTTGCTATTGAAGCTGCTTTTCCTGAACACTTTCAAATTTCCTGTCTATCATGCTTTTCTACTCACATTGTGTTGAGCTCACCTGTGCTATTTTGTAAGTGACTCCCAAATGACTGGCAACTGGACTATAACAGTAACTGGTCAGCAATTAGAAATATTCTAGACAAACCTGAACTTTCCTTTCCCTGTCAGCTGGAGTGTCTGTCCAGATGGAGCGGTCAGCCGATTCTCCGTTTGCACGCCTCTTAAATGTTCTTGCAGTCAGGCCTATATTTTGTAACACTGGTGGAAGCTCAGTCATCCAAGACTCTCTGGCCTGATCCTGATTATCATCCTGCAATTGAATAATGAACAGATAAAAGAATCGCAAAAACATGGAATGTGTTTTCATTACATTAATCAGAAAACACTTGTTTTACAGTTTTTGGTCAGGAAGCTGTAATAATAAAACATTGAAATGTTACATTGATTGAGTCCCATTTTCATATTGTGTTACTTTGCAAAACAATCTTAAGTGGCGGCACAGCAGTTATCATAGCTGCAGCCCCGCCCCAACAACACACCTTCTATTCACATCTAGGGTGCAGTCATTGTCTAATTAGCCCTGGTTTAGCGGGACGCATGATAATCAGGCGAGTTGATGGGCATATATAAAACAATGTTTCAGGGATATGAATGCAGGAGGTAGATTTGCAGAGATAAATGGCCTTTTATATTGCAGGAAATTCAGAGAGTAAGAGAGTGAGTGGAAATATGATTCCCAGTAGACAAATAAAGTCGTCGCATTTAATGTCATATTCACAAGCATGGTGCGATACAGGTAGAATAAATTTCTGTTCAAAGCCATATAACGGCACATAAACTCAGGCAAACACAGAAAATTAAGTTATACCTAAATTACACATAAAATATTTGAAGGAAAGAAGACTACAAAAAACAAGGTGTTAGTGCAAAAATATAACTAGAAAATTTAAAAAACAAGTCCAGGCTAGTGCAAGAGATACAGTGCCCTCCATAATGGTTGGGACAAAGACCCATCATTCATTTATTTGCCTCTGTACTCCACAATTTGAGATTTGTAATAGAAAAAATCATATGTGGTTAAAGTGCACATTGTCAGATTTTAATAAAGGCCATTTTTATACATTTTTGTTTCACCATGTAGAAATTACAGCAGTGTTTGTACATAGTCCCCCCCCCCCCCCCCCCCCCCTCCCCATTTCAGGGCACCATGTTTGGGACCCAGCAATGTTATGTAAATGAAAGTAGTCATGTATAATATTTTGTTGCAGATCCATTGCATGTAATGACTGCTTGAAGCCTGCGATTCATTGACATCGCCAGTTGCTGGGTGTTTTCTCTGGTGATGCTCTGCCAGGCCTGTATTGCAGCCATCTTTAGCTTATGTTTGTTTTGGGGGCTAGTTCCTTCAGTTTTCTCTTCAGCATATAAAAGGCATGCTCAATTGGGTTCAGATTGGGCGATTGACTTGGCCACTCGAGAATTGATAATTTTTTAGCTTTGAAAAACTCCTTTGTTGCTTTAGCAGTAAGTTTGGGATCATTGTCTTGCTGTAGAATGAACCGCCGGCCTATGAATTTTGAGGCGTTGTTTGAACGAGCAGATAGGATGTGTCTATACACTTCAGAATTCATTATGCTACTACAATCAACAGTAGTATCATCAATGAAGATAAGTGAGCCAGTACCTTCAGCAGCCATACATGCCCAGGCCATAACACCCCCACCACCAGATCGGCCGACTTGGGGTTGCTGAATATCCCACGGTCTAGGCATAAGCTCAGGGGCGACCGCGCCTTTGCGGTTGCAGCCCCTAGACTGTGGAACAGCATCCCCTTTCCCATCAGAACTGCCCCCCTCCATTGACTCTTTTAAGTCAAAGACTAAAAACGTATCTATACTCCCAAGCCTTTCCTGACGTCCTCTGAGTGAGGGGTACATGTATATATGTATGTAGTTTGTTTTGTTTATGTTATTCTTATAACAAAGTAAAGCACTTTGGCCAAAGAGAGTTGTTTTTTAAATGTGCTATATAAATAAATGTGACTTGACTTGACCACCGTGTTTCACAGATGAGGTGGTATGCTTTAGATCTTGGGCAATTCCTTCTCTCCTCCATACTTTGTTCTTGCCATCACTCTGATATGTTAATCTTCGTCTCATCTGTCCACAAGACCGTTTTCCAGAACTGTGGTTGCTCTTTTAAGTACTTCTTGGCAAACTGTAACCTGGCCATCTATTTTTGCGGCTAACCAGTGGTTTGCATCTTGCAGTGTAGCCTCTGTATTTCTGTTCATGAAGTCTTCTGTGGACAGTGGTCATTGACAAATCCACACCTGACTCCTGAAGCGTGTTTTCTGTTCTGTCGGACAGGTGTTTGGGAATTTTTCTTTATTCTAGAGAGAATTCTTTTGTCAGCAGCTGTGGAGGTCTTCCTTGGCCTGCCATTCCCTTTGCGATTAGTAAGCTCACCAGTGCTCTCTTTCTTCTTAATTATATTCCAAACAGCTGAATTTGGTAAGCCTAAGGTTTGGCTGATGTCTCTAACAGTTTTATTCTTGTTTCTCAGTCTCATAATGGCTTCTTTGACTTTCATTGGCACAACTTTGGTCCTCATATTGATAAACAGCAATAAAAGTTTCCAAATGTGATGGAAAGACTGGAGGAAAGACTAGGTGCTGAGAGCTCTCTTACACCTGCATTAAGGAGGCAATTAAACACCCCTGAACAATTACAAACACCTGTGAAACCATGTGTCCCAAACATTATGGTGCCCTGAAATGGGGGGACTATGTATAAACACAGCTGTAATTTCTACATGGTGAAACCAAAATGTATAAAAATACCCTTTAATAAAATCTGACAATGTGCACTTTAACCACATGTGATTTTTTCTATTACAAATCTCAAATTGTGAAGTACACGGGCATATAAATAAATGATGGGTCTTTGACCCAAACATTATGGAGGGCACTGTAGATTATAGTATTCTGTTGTGTTAAGTGGAGGTCGGAGAAGCAGCAAGCAGAAGCAGAGAGAGAAGAGACTATTGGCTTGAAAGTTCGTGGGAAAGAACGTGTCAGAGGGAAAAAATGTTTAAAAAGAACGCCAAAAGCTAGTCCTAGCCTAGTCCTTACATGGAGCACAGAGAAGCAGCAAGCAGAAGCAGAGAGAGAAGAGACTATTGGCTTGAAAGTCGGTGGGAAAGAAGGTGAGTCAGTGGGAAAAGCCGTGTAAAACTGAGGAATTTGATTTGTAAATTGGCGAATTAGGCAATTTATCAGCCAATATATGAGAGGTTGTTCTAGGGGAGTGGCCTTGTGAGGGAAGTGCCTTGTGAAAAAAATGTAAGTCTTTGGCCTGTGAAAAAAATGTGTCTTTGGCTCGAGAGTCTTCGGTGAGGAGGCTGAGGAGAGGAGACTACGCCAAAAGCTGGAGAGGACGGGACGCGGTGAACACATGACGAGTAAGATGATTCAGTGTGATGCTAGCAGGCCAGGGACACCGATGGAGCCTCTGACTGCTACAACTGTGGTAAGTGTGTCCAGGTTCAACTCCTGAAGGACCGTGTTGGGGCACTGGAGAAGCAGCTGGATGACCTCGGGGCCATCCGGGATAACGAGAGTTTCCTGGACAGGACCTACAGTGAGGTTGTCTCGCCAAGGATACAGGAAGAACGAAGGTGGGTGATTGAGAGAAAGGGGAGTAATCGTGGGGTGCAGGAAACCCAGGCGGCTGTGCCTAATGAAAACAGGTACGCCCTCTTGGGAGCTGTCGGGGTAGACGACGCTTCCAGTCCGAGCGGCGGACAGGTCGGAGGCTCCAATCCTAGCGATGAAACTCCACCGGCGAGACCGACGTCGGGCAG
>JAXLNO010003847.1:0-37453 GCA_038087875.1 Malacoraja senta
CTCATGGCCACCCCTCACCCCCACACTGCGTCCCCATTGTTCAATATTCTCCCCCCATGCGGGGTCCTCAGTCGGTCCTTCCTCAGCAGCGGCGCCCTCACTTCCACGTGGCCCGTCCTCGTCTGTCGGTCGGCGCCATCATCGACCGCCGCATCCACCTCGCCACTATCGCCACTGGCTCCTCTCCAGAAGCTTTCGTGGTGCTGACGCAGGCCGCAGTCACGGGCCTCCTCACACCCAGCCGCTGATGGCCACGTACTTCTTCGACCCGCGAGGCTCCACCGCCGGCCGGCCCGCGAGGTTCCGGGCCGCGAGGCACCAGCCTCGTCTTCTCTGCGGCCACTCCAGAAGGGTCATCCAGACCACCATTACTATGTTGACTATAATGTAACCATCTACATTAATACCATTGTTCAGCACTTGGTTCAGACCCTTCAAAGCCTAGTCAATTGGAGACCCCATCAGATATTTCTTACATGTTGTGAGAATACCTGGCTCCACCACTTTGGGCAGGGCATTGCAGATTTCAACCACACTATAGGGTGTGAACATTTATTCCTCAGAACATCACTAAGCCACAAAGCCCCTGTCCCCACTTAGGAGACCTAAACAGCAACCTCTGTGACCTTGCCCACCACCCAAGGTTTCCATGAGGTCACCGGAGGTTTTGGTCACTCTCCCTAATGGTCGAAAGTGGTTTCCCCGTGGTCGAGGCTTCATCTAGGTTGCTGCTATTTTTCCATCATGTTTAAAACCGGCCTCGACTAAAAATAGGTTGCCGTTTTAAAAATCGATCATTTTTTAGTCGCAGTTCTAGTCGAAGTCGGTTTTCTTCATAGTTGAGGAAGGTTTTCAACATATGTGTGGGAGGTGGTAGGAGGTTGCAGGTAGGAGGTTGCAGGGTTTTTTGGGTGGCGGGCAAGATCACCAGAGGTTGCTGTTTAGGTCTCCTAAGTGGGACAGGGGCATTAGTTTAAAACTAAGCCCTCTAATATTGGACATCGGTTTGGGGTTAGGCACTTCAGCTCTTATTAACTGAGTATAAATTCCATAGCTGCTGTGGTGGGAGTTGAACCTGGGTCTCTGACATCTCCCTGGAAACTTCACCTCTGCACCATCACCCCACCCCAATAATTACAGGTATTGAACATACAACATAGAATAGTAGAACACTATCAGGCCACAATGTGTGTGCCCATTCAAGGCACCCACCAGTCTCTGTGTAAAAAAAACTTGTTGATTTTCTTTAAACTTCGTCACTCTTACCTTAAAGCTATGCCCCCTCACCATAAAGTAGTCTATTTGCATCCTGGGAAAAGGTTCTCGCTCTCTATGCCTCTCATAATTTTAGATATTAAATCTCCCCTCAATCTCTGGCTTCCAGTGAAATCAATTCAAGTCTGTCCAACCTCTCTCTGTAGCTAAATCACCACTACTCCAAACTTCATTAATGTCTTGACGTTTACAGTGGGAAACCTCCTGACGCCAGTCTGGTCCAAACATTGAAGATATGTCCCTTGTGCCAGCTGATGGAGGTCCAAGGCTTTAAGCCAGTGAACTTCTCTGAATGATGAAAGACTGTTTAGCAGCACCATCCCCCAGCCTTATTCTCTGGTCAGCCTGGGCATTATCCACTGTGGGCTGCTCATTGCCGAGACTTTGCTGCCCAACCACCAGCTACAGAGGGTATGGGAGTTTCGGCTATTTTCTTGATCTCCTTGATCTCAAAGGGTGGTGGATGTATGGTTGAGGCTGGGACTATCCCAACTTTTAAGAAACAGTTAGACAGGTACATGATAGGACTCTATGACTCTATGACTTCACTTTGGGATCATTTATAAAGTTATAATTGATTGACTCGTCACAAGGATAATTAAATTTTCCGGCTCTGTAAATCACTGCTGCTGTAAATATTACCAAACAGTTCCATTCAAGATATCCTCATTTGGATCTTCCACTCACAAGGTTCATTCCTCAGTTGTGGAATTCTCAGCCACAGAAGGCAGTGGAGGCCAATTCACTGGATGTTTTCAAGAGAGAGTTAGATTTAGCTCTTCGGGCTAACGGAATCAAGGGATATGGGGAGAAAGCAGGACCAGGGTACTGATTGTGGATGATCAGCCACGATCATATTGAATGGGGTGAATAGCCAACTCCTGCACCTATTGTACTATGTTTCTATATTCTATGTCATCATTATTGCACTTTATTTAGTATAATGAATGTAATTTAGGCAAACATGAAGGTCATTCTGAGTGACTGGTGCCTGCGAGGCGCAGGGAATTTAATCAGTTGTCAGATTTATTTGTAGGTGTTTGTTTTCAAATTTTGTCTAAAATAAACTAACGATCATTCTTAACGTTCCTGAGTTTTGGGCAGATTTTCATATTGTTCTTCTATTTCTGTAGGTCCCTACTGCAAATCGAATGCACCTGAAATGCAAAGACCAAAGACCTGAAAACTATCAGTAAGGACCTGTCCCACACCAGGTAAGAGTGTGTGATGACACCAATGCACTGGAGTGCCTCACTGAGGAATCGAACTCCAAGGCTCAGATGATCAAGAAACTAATTTATTGCACATGCTGGAAGCCTTGGATAAACAGATAAAAACCTTGAAGTTTTCAGTAGGTCATGGACCTGACAGAGAGACTGATAGGGTTATTGTTTTAGGTTGTTGATGGCGTGTTGCTTCATCAAAGCCTTTTTTGATAGAAGGTTATTGACCTGGAATTTTAACTCTGCTTCTCTCTCTGCAGATTAAGCTCAGCATGGTGGCAGGTTTGAGTTAATTTGTTTCAAGGTGGGACAGGGGTTTTGGTGGGTGGGGGGGTCAGAATCGTACGAGGATATCTTTTTTTATTTCCGCAGAGACCGTTTCTTCCGCAACTCCCTGGTCAACTCGTCCCTTCCGCAACTCCCTGGTCAACTCGTCCCTTCCCACCCTTCCCACCCCCTCCCCAGGTACTTTCCCCTGCAACAACACTTACTTACTTGCAGCCTATTATGCCTCCTGGCATGTAGGGCAGCAACAAAGGTCCTCCACTCAGTAGTGTTGATTCCTTCAGTTGCTGTTTCCATAACATATACTAGTTTTACAACACAGGGTTGTTAGCCCTGTGCTCAACCTCCAGCCTGGAGGACCAGTGGATCGCTTTTCATCTCGCCTCTACCCTTCGACCTGTCCAGCATGGGAGACCCTAACAGGAGATGAATCTCCCGCTGGCATAGCTCTAGGGGTCACTGAGACACACAAGCTCCCCGACCACGACAAGGTGCAATCCAACGGGGAGCTGCAACAACATGAGATGCAATAACTGTCCAATTACTTCGCCTCTCGACTCCATCCAAGGACCCCGACAGACTTTCCAGGTGAGGCAGAGGTTCACTTGCACCTCCTCCAACCTCATCTACTGTATCCGCTGTTCCAGGTGTCAACTTCTGTACATCGGTGAGACCAAGCGCAGGCTCGGTGATTGTTTCGCTGAACACCTCCGCTCAGTCCGCCTTAACCTACCTGATCTCCCAGTAGCTCAGCACTTTAACTCCCCTTCCCATTCCCAATCTGACCTCTCTGTCCAGGGCCTCCTCCATTGTCAGAGTGAGGCCCAGTGCAAATTGGAGGAACAGCACCTCATATTTCGCTTGGGCAGCTTACACCCCAGCGGTATGAACATTCTCTAACTTCAAAGACCCCTTACTTTCCCTCTCTCTCCACCCCCTTCCCCTTCCCAGTTCTCCCACCAGTCTTACTGTCACTGACTACATACTATCTCTGTACCGCCCAGTCCCCTGACATCAGTCTGAAGAAGGGTCTCGACCTGAAACGTCACCATTCCTTCTCTCCAGAGATGCTGCCTGTCCTGCTGAGTTACTCCAGCATTTTGTGTCTACCTTTGATTTAAACCAGCATCTGCAGTTCCTTCTCACACAAGTAGAATTACTTAACTGTTTAAGCAAGATTGAATAAACCAGGAATTCATTAGCAATTGATAAGTGGAGGTTCAACGAGGATGGATTAACATATGTGGAATTTTGAAGTGAACGATAGTATTATTCAAGATTAGATTTAGCATTCTTGATATCAATTTCCAATGCTTGCTGCTTGAAAGGTTGAGTTGTAAATTGTGATGATCTACCATGAATGGTTCAGCACCATGTAATGTAAAAGCTGGACCTCGCGGCAATGGCCATCTTTGTAATTGTAACTTGAGAACCAGAAGACCAGTTTAAATGGTCTTTCTGGAACACAAGCTGCATTTATCCTTTGCTGTAAAGTATATCAGTTTTCAAGATGGGATCTGTCATAGATGGACACAAAAAGCTGGAGAAACTCTGCAGGACAGACAGCATTTCTGGAGATTTAAATTGAATTGAATGGAATACTTCATTGTTACATGTGACAAGCCACGGTGGAATTTTTGCTTGCATACCCAAGGTATGCAAATAGTCGCCCATAAAGGGCGCCTACAGAGGAATAGGTGACATTTTGGGTCTAACTTGTTCTCATGTAACACACAGCTCACAATGGTCTGTTTCCTTTATCAATGTAACTTTTTGCATATCATTCATTCATTGATATCTACATCTCCCTTCATCATCATCCATATCTCACATTTCCCTTTCCCCTGACTCTCAGTCTGAAAAAGGGTCTTGACCCGAAACGTCACCAATTCCTTTTCTCCAGAGATGTTGTCTAACCCACTGCATTACTCCAGCATTTTGTGTCTATCTTCAAACCGACATCTGCACTTCCTTCCTATACATTGGATCTGTCACAGTTCTGATGGTTTAATTTGGCATAATATATAGAGCTGGAATTTACCTTCCAAGTACCCAGTATATACTCATAATTCAGATCACTTTGTAATCTCAAATGCCAAGATGTTTTGTTTGTTTTCCTGTGAACTGAATCATATATGATACGATACAATAGAACTTTATTTCTCCCAGGAGGGAAATTGATCTGCCAACAGTCATAAAACACAAACTACATAAAACAGGAAATTAAAGTGACGAGTGGAAAGGATTGGGGGATGTGCAAAGATTGGGGAGAGGGGGCGGAGGGAGGGGAGTCAGTCTCAGTCTACCCCACGACAGAAGGGGGAGGAGTTGTACAGTTTGATAGCCACAAGGAAGAAGGATCTCCTGTGGCGTTCTGTGCTGCATCTTGGTGGAACCAGTCTGTTGCTGAAGGTACTCCTCAGGTTGACCAGTGTGTCATGGACGAGGTGAGCTGTATTGTCCAGGATGCTCTGCAGTTTGAGGAGCTTCCTCCCCTCCAAGACACCTCCCATGAATCCAACTCCGCCCCAAGGATGGAGCAAGCCTTCCTGATGAGTTTGTTAACTGGCAGTAGCATTGTACCATTTGACCAGATCTTTTGCTGCGTCCACTTTCCACTGCTTTGCTACTGTAGTTCAATTTTGGCATTTGTTACTGATTGCTGCTCTGCATTTCTGCACTGTGACTGAATGTCAAGTCTGTGGACTACAAAGTCTTTCATCATTGTTCTGCACACTTTCAGTATTAATGTCTACCCTCGTTCATCTGCTTGCTGAAAAACATTGTAGGTATGTTACAAAACTTACCTTCAGTCACGCTGTAATTCTGCCACTGGCCGTGTGCGCGATTTTTGGCGCCTTTAAGGGGGGGCGGGGTTAAAACGCGGGTTTCTCCTCCCTTGTCCAGGTTAATTTTGTTGGAGTACAAGCGTTGGCTGAAGAATCTTCCTAGTGGCCTTTTGTGTATTTTTTATTTTATAAATCGTCAATGTCAGCGCTGGAGTAATTTTAAAAGCAGCTCCTAAAGCGTCAACGCCGATAACGGGGACAGATTTCATACACGGGACAGGTAAACGAAAGTGGTTTCTTTAAATTATAAAAGTGCTTCTTAAGAAGCCTTTAATTCACATTTTTTCATGCGACACGGTGATTTTATTCCCCGAATTAACGGCAGTATTTTTCATGCCAATACGGGGTTAAATTCACCGCAAATGAACGTTCCAAATGATCGCGTTCCAGAAATCCTCACTCACAAGATGATTTAAATAATAACTGAAATTTCTTTCAGTTATCTTAATTTTTAAGAAGGTATGGGCTTTTAACTGTCCTCGATCACAGCTTTTGTGTTGTCAATCGAAAAGCAATAGGGAACAAGATGCTAATTTCCGAGTATGAAAATGGCCATAACTTCTTTAATACTGAAGATATGAAAGTGAATTAGGTGTCAAATTAAATTTCTTTTTATGCCTTATCTGACGGGATAAATTGCAGGCTTTATTTTTAAAATCTCAAAATTTTGTAAACGTTGATAAACATTGGTCTGTGAAAAATCAAAATTAGGTGCAAGTGCTGAAAATCTAAAATAAAATCCAAAACGTGGCACAACTGGTAGAGTTGCTGCCGTACAGTGACAGGGATTTGAGTTTGATCCTGACCTCGGGCGCTGTCTGTGTGGATTTTGCATGTTCTCCCTGTGACCAGCTGTGGGGTTTTCCGAGGTGCTCCAGTTTCCTCCCACATCCGAAGGACTTGTGTGTTTGTAGTTTAATTGTTGACCTCTGTGATCTGCAGTCACAGATGAAGGGGCAGTGTGGGGTGGGAGCAGGATTCGACACTTGCAGATAGCTTGGTGGTGATTGCATTTCAATGGAGTTATCACTCTCAGCATTAGCATCACTGTCATGTCCCCCACAACCTTTCACTCTCACCACCCATCATGTGCCTAAAAGCAGCTGTTAAAGTAATCTGTACCTCAAAACCTGTAAATATATTCAAGCAACTGATCTGTAATTTTAAAATATGTTTATCTTTTCCTGCTATTCTCAATCTCATCCAATAATTCAGTTCCAAGCTCAACTCAAATTTCTCATTGCCTATACTCGTTTTCACCTCGCCCACAGCTATCAATGGCCTGTTTCCTTGGTCATCGTTGCGTTTTGCATATCTTTAATTCATTTGTTCTATATCTCTCCACATCACCGGTATATCTCTCGTTTTCCTTTCCCCTGACTCTCAGTCTGAAGAAGGGTCTCGACCCGAAACCTCCACCATTCCTTTTCTCCAGAGATGCCGCCTAACCCACTGAGTTACCCCAGCTTTTTGAGTCTATGTCTTCTAGAAATTGTTATGTTTGCACAATGTGGAAACGGGTGACGGAGGATAGAGAATGAGTCATTAACGGCACTTTGTGACCTGGAACTCATTGAGCAAGAAGGCGATCCAGTTGGGCTCATATTGCTGATCCCTTAGTTCCAAAGTACTAATGCAAACACTTCTTTTCCATGTGTGCTCTGGCCCGTGCCTGATGTACAGGCAGTGGAAGGCCACGTGCTGGTATATTCAACTATCCTCACACACTCTGGCCGTAACGCAGACTTATTAACCAGTTCAGGCAAAGCTATTTAGTAAAGTGAAAAATTGGTCTGGAGCAGCAAAAAGACGCCCCCGTGCTTGACAAACGGGTAAATTAATAGTTTATAAAGAGCAAGGTAAATGGCAGCTGTTTAGTCATGGACTGCGGTTCATTCCCTTCGTATTGATCTGTTTATAAATACAAAGAGACTGGATTAATTAGTGAGCAAAACCACCTGTTTCTGAAGCTGCTGCACACATGGGACTGAGTTGGCTCATCTCCCAGACCTTGCCCATTATTTTCCTGAAGTTAATGTCTCGCACACAGCTGCCTCTGTACTGTCAGTTCCATCATCCATAGTCCTGGAGTGTTCGACCAGCTTAAACCACATGCCTCCCACCCTGCCTCTTGGAAGGATGCCATCCCATACGCGCATTTTTTCCGTCTCCACAGCACGGCGGCGCAGCGGTTGAGTTGCTGCCTTACGGCGCTTGCAGCACCAGAGACCCGGGTTCAATCCTGGCTACGGGTGCTGTCTGTACGGAGTTTATACACTCTCCCCGTGACCTGCGTAGGTTTTCTCTGAGATCTTTGGTTTCCTCACACACTCCAAAGATGTAAAGGTTTGCAGGTTAATTGGCTCGGTATAAATGTAAAATTCCCCCTAGTGTGTGCAGGATAGTGTTAATGTGCGGGGATCGCAGGTCGGTGCAGACTTGGTGGGCCGAAGGGCCTATTTCCGTGCTGTATCTCTAAATTAAACAAAAACACAGCATATACTCCCAAGATGAGTCTTGGGAAATCCGAGATGTCCTCATTCTTCAGTAAATGTGTCCCCTCTTGCTGTTGTGGATGAGCAGCTGTTCACCTTGCTCATCCTCTTCCCCAGGAAGAACAAGGCCCTCAGCTTTCACCCCTCCAGTCTCCGTATACAACACATCCTTCCCCGACATTTCTACCACCTCCCACCACTAGTCACATCTTCCTGTCCCCACTCCTTTCCCTATTCATAGGGACCGCTCTCTGCATAAATCCTTGGTTCACTCATCCCTTCCTACCCAACCCACTCCCTGCCCAGGTACATTATCCTGCAACAGCAGGAGATGTAATAACTGTCCCTATACCTCCTCTCTCACATACATCCAAAGACCTCCGCAGCATTTGCAGGAGAGAAAGAGGTCCATGTGCACCTCTTTAAACCAGTGTCTAATGATGCCAACCTTTACATCATCCCTTCCATTGGTGAGACCAAGTGTACACTAGGCATTGTTTCGCCAAACACTTCCACTGTGTCCAGCAAGGGCTGCTGCATCTCCTGGTTGTTAACATGGAATTCTCCAATTTCAAGCAAATACCCCCCACCCCTCTCTCTCCTATGCCCCTCACCCACATCCTGGAGTGCTCCAGTTTCTTCCACCATCTCCCACCTCCCCATCCTTTCCCCTCCTTCCCAAACTTGTATCCCATCTCCCTCCATTAATTCTGTTTCATACCCCCTCCTTTCCCTGTCCCCATTGGCCCAGATACTAGGTATGTTACAAAACTTACCTTCAGTCGCGCTGTAATTCTGCCACTGGCCGTGTGCGCGATTTTGGCGCCTTTAAGGGGGGGGCGGGGTTAAAACGCGGCTTCTCCTCCCTTGTCCTGGTTTATATTTCGTTGGAGTACAAGCGTTGGCTGAAGAATCGTTCCTAGTGGCATTTTGTGTATTTTTTATTTTTATTAAATTGTCAATGTCAGCGCTGGAGTAATTTTAAAAGCAACTCCTGAAGCGTCAACGCCGATAACGGGGACGGATTTCACACACGGGACAGATAAACGAAAGTGGTTTCTTTAAATGTATAAAAGTGCTTCTTAAGAAGCCTTTAATTCACATTTTTTCATGCGACACGGTGATTTTATTCCCCGAATTAACGGCAGTATTTTTCATGCCAATACGGGGTTAAATTCACCGCAAATGAACGTTCCAAAAGATCGCGTTCCAGAAATCCTCACTCGCAAGATGATTTAAATGCCCATTAATTTACAGGTATTAAACATTCAATTCCTTCCATTTGGCCTGTAAATTCAAGAAAATGAGATTTAAAAATTATGTTATATTGTGAATTATTGTGTGAATGTTATTTGGACACTTAGGCTATTTAAAAATGTTAATCTATTCTTAAGAAATTGATAGATGTTTAGATCTAGTAATTGAATTTTGTAATTAGCTACAATTAGGTAACTAACTAATTATATGCTTTACTTTCATGTCTTCTAAGTAAGATTGTTTCATATTTGTTTCAGAATGCTTCAATCTATAATAACTGAAAATTTCTTTCAGTTATCTTAATTTTTAAGAAAGTTATGGGCTTTTGACTGTCCTCGATCACAGCTTTTGTGTTAAGTCAATGGAAAAGCAATAGGGAACAAGATGCTAATTTCCGAGAATGAAAATGGCCATAACTTCTTTAATACTGAAGATATGAACGTGAATTAGGTGTCAAATTAAACTTCTTTTTATGCTTTATCTGATGGGATAAATTGCAGACTTTATTTTTTAAATCTCAAAATTTTGTAACATTGCTACAGATACAACCCTTCAGCTATACATTTCATTCCTCCTCTTCTTCTTGCGTATGGCGTGCACAGCCTAAAGTTATAGGACAACTTGTTCTATTTGATCTTATTTGATTGTGCACGCCAGGTTGATTGCATTTGTTGAAACAGGGCGGACCATGTGAAAGTTGCAATCTCCCACCCCATTCCTCCTCTCTTTAACTGACATATTTTTGTCCCTTTTTCACATTTAGCCTTTGATTGCCACATCTAGTCACTTATCCCATCTTTCTGTCAATCACCCATCCCATCACCTACATCCACCTATCACTTAAAACATAGATATCGAAACATAGAAACATAGAAAATAGGTGCTGGAGGAGGCCATTCGACCCTTCATAGAAACATAGAAACATAGAAATTAGGTGCAGGAGTAGGCCATTCAGCCCTTCGAGCCTGCACAACCATTCAATATGATCATGGCTGATCATCCAACTCAGTATCCCGTACCTGCCTTCTTTCCATACACTCTGATCCCTTTAGCCACAAGGGCCACATCTAACTCCCTCTTAAATATAGTCAATGAACTGGCCTCGACTACCCTCTGTGGCAGAGAGTTCCAGAGATTCACCACTCTCTGTGTGAAAAAAATTCTTCTCATCTCGGTTTTAAAGGATTTCCCCCTTATCCTTAAGCTGTGACCCCTTGTCCTGGACTTCCCCAACATCGGGAGCAATCTCCCTGCATCTAGCCTGTCCAACCCCTTAAGAATTTTGTACGTTTCTATAAGATCCCCTCTCAATCTCCTAAATTCTAGAGAGTATAAACCAAGTCTATCCAGTCTTTCTTCATAAGACAGTCCTGACATCCCAGGAATCAGTCTGGTGAACCTTCTCTGCACTCCCTCTATGGCAATAATGTCCTTCCTCAGATTTGGAGACCAAAACTGTACGCAATACTCCAGGTGTGGTCTCACCAAGACCCTGTACAACTGCAGTAGAACCTCCCTGCTCCTATACTCAAAACCTTTTGCTATGAAAGCTAACTTACCATTCGCTTTCTTCACTGCCTGCTGCACCTGCATGCCTACTTTCAATGACTGGTGTACCATGACACTGAGGTCTCGCTGCATCTCCCCTTTCCCTAGTTGGTCACCATTTAGATAATAGTCTGCTTTCCTGTTTTTGCCACCAAAATGGATAACCTCACATTTATCCACATTATACTGCATCTGCCAAACATTTGCCCAATCACCCAGCCTATCCAAGTCACCTTGCAGTCTCCTAGCATCCTCCTCACAGCTAATACTGCCCCCCCAGCTTAGTGTCATCTGCAAACTTGGAGATATTGCCTTCAATTCCCTCATCCAGTTCATTAATATATATTGTAAATAGCTGGGGTCCCAGCACTGAGCCTTGCGGTACCCCACTAGTCACTGCCTGCCATTGTGAAAAGGACCCGTTTACTCCTACTCTTTGCTTCCTGTTTGCCAGCCAGTTCTCTATCCACATCAATACTGAACCCCCAATGCCATGTGCTTTAAGTTTGTATACTAATCTCTTATGTGGGACCTTGTCGAAAGCCTTCTGGAAGTCCAGATACACCACATCCACTGGTTCTCCCCTATCCACGCTACTAGTTACATCCTCAAAAAATTCTATAAGATTCGTCAGACATGATTTACCTTTCGTAAATCCATGCTGACTTTGTCCAATGATTTCACCACTTTCCAAATGTGCTGCTATCCCATCTTTAATAACTGACTCTAGCAGTTTCCCCACTACCGATGTTAGACTAACTGGTCTGTAATTCCCCGTTTTCTCTCTCCCTCCCTTCTTAAAAAGTGGGGTTACGTTTGCTACACGCCAATCCTCAGGAACTACTCCAGAATCTAAAGAGTTTTGAAAGATTATTACTAATGCATCCACTATTTCTGGAGCTACTTCCTTAAGTACTCTGGGATGCAGCCTATCTGGCCCTGGGGATTTATCGGCCTTTAATCCATTCAATTTACCCAACACCACTTCCCGACTAACCTGGATTTCACTCAATTCCTCCAACTCCTTTGACCCGCGGTCCCCTGCTATTTCCGGCAGATTATTTATGTCTTCCTTAGTGAAGACGGAACCAAAGTAGTTATTCAATTGGTCCACCATATCCTTGTTCCCCATGATCAACTCACCTGTTTCTGACTGCAAGGGACCTACATTTGTTTTAACTAATCTCTTTCTTTTCACATATCTATAAAAACTTTTGCAGTCAGTTTTTATGTTCCCTGCCAGTTTTCTTTCATAATCTATTTTTCCTTTCCTAATTAAGCCCTTTGTCCTCCTCTGCTGGTCTCTGAATTTCTCCCAGTCCTCCGGTATGCTGCTTTTTCTGGCTAATTTGTACGCATCATCCTTCGCTTTGATACCATCCCTGATTTCCCTTGTTATCCACGGATGCACTACCTTCCCTGATTTATTCTTTTGCCAAACTGGGATGAACAATTTTTGTAGTTCATCCATGCAGTCTTTAAATGTCTTCCATTGCATATCCACCGTCAACCCTTTTAGAATTAATTGCCAGTTAATCTTGGCCAATCCACGTCTCATACCCTCAAAGTTACCTTTCTTTAAGTTCAGAACCATTGTTTCTGAATTAACAATGTCACTCTCCATCCTAATGAAGAACTCAACCATATTATGGTCACTCTTGCCCAAGGGGGCACGTACAACAAGACTGCTAACTAACCCTTCCTCATTACTCAATACCCAGTCTAAAATAGCCTGCTCTCTCGTTGGTTCCTCTACATGTTGATTTAGATATCTATCCCGCATACATTCCAAGAAATCCTCTTCCTCAGCACCCCTGCCAATTTGATTCACCCAATCTATATGTAGATTGAAGTCACCCATTATAACTGTTTTGCCTTTGTCGCACGCATTTCTAATTTCCTGTTTGATACCATCTCCAACTTCACTACTACTGTTAGGTGGCCTGTACACAACACACACCAGCGTTTTCTGCCCCTTAGTGTTTCGCAGCTCTACCCATATCGATTCCACATCCTCAAAACTAATGTCCTTCCTTTCCATTGCGTTAATCTCCTCTCTAATCAGCAACGCTACCCCACCTCCTTTTCCTTTCTCTCTATCCTGAATATTGAATATCCTTGGATGTTCAGCTCCCAGCCTTGGTCACCCTGGAGGCATGTCTCCGTGATCCCAACTATATCATAGTCATTAATAGCTATCTGCACATTCAACTCATCCACCTTATTACGAATGCTGCTTGCATTGAGACACAAAGCCTTCAGGCTTGTTTTTACAACACTCTTACCCCATACAATTATGTTGAAAAGTGGCCCTTTTTGATTTTTGCCCTGGTTTTGTGTGCCTGCCACTTTTACTTTTCACCTTGCTACCTATTGCTTCTTCACTCATTTTACACCCCTCTGTCTCTACGCTCACACATTTAAGAAACCCTTTCCCTTTAACTCCATCCTCCACTATCCCATTCGACACCCCACCCCCCTTATTCAGTTTAAAACCACCCGTGTAGCAGTGGCAAACCTGCCTGCCAGAATGCTGGTCCCACACCTGTTAAGATGCAATCCGTCCCTTTTGTACAGTTCCCCCTTACCCCAAAACAGATCCCAGTGATCTAAGAATCTAAATCCCTGCCCCGTGCACCAGTTCCTCAGCCACACGTTCAGGTCCCGTATCTCCCTGTTCCTGCTCTCGCCAGCACGAGGAACTGGAAGCAAACCGGAGATAACAACCCTGGAGGTCCTGCTTTTCAGCATTTTTCTGAGCTCTCTAAAGTCACGCTGCAGAACATTCATCCCCTTCTTTCCGACATCGTTTGTGCCGACATGCACTACCACTTCCGGCTGTTCACCTTTGCCCTTGAGGATTTTCTGCACTCTGTCCGTGACATCCTGGATCCTGGCACCAGGAAGGCAGCACACCATCCTCGCATCCCGTCTGTTGCCACAGAAACCCCTGTCCGTACCTCTCACAATGGAGTCTCCCACTACAATGGCGTTGTCTGCCTTAGGCCTTTTTGGTTTTGGCTCAACAGCCCTATTCGCATCGCAAGCCAGTCCGCCACTCAGTGATCATGGCTGATCGTCCCCAGTCAATAACCCGTGCCTGCCTTCTCCCCATATCCCTTGATTCCACTAGCCCCTGTCTAACTCTCTCTTAAATCCATCCAGTGATTTGGCCTCCACTGCCCTCTGTGGCAGGGAATTCCACAAATTCACAAATCTCTGGGTGAAAGCGTTTTTCTCTCACCTCAGTCTTAAATGGCCTCCCCTTTATTCTAAGACTGTGGCCCCTGGTTCTGGACTCGCCCAACATTGGGAACATTTTTCCTGCATCAAGCTTCTCAAGCTTTGTCACGGATCCAAATCTTTTTTCTAGCTTTTCCCCTCTACTCCAATCAGTTAGAAGAATGGGTAGGAAGGAATTGCAGATGTTGGTTCAAACCAAAGATAGGCGCAAAATGCTGGAGTAACTCAGCGGGGCAGGCAGCATCTATGGAGAGAAGGAATGGGTGACGTTTCAGGTCGAGACCCTTCTTCAGACGGTCTAGCTAGAAGAATGCTCCTGACCCAAAACACTGCCTGTCCATTCGCTCCACAGATACAGCCAGCCCTGCTGGGTTATTCCAGCACCTTTTGCATTCCTAAACCATGTGCCTGCATGGTGAAGGACTATTTCTAATTGAAATGGTAGGTCATGGAGGAAAATCTTTATTAAATGGGATGATTACAAAAAATTGCAAAAAGTATACATTTTGTTTCCATAGAATGTGTTGTCTTTGACTTTTGAAGAGTGGCAGACCTGTAATTAGTGGTTTAGTTTAAAGATACAGTGTGGAAAGAGGCCCTTCGGCCCACCGAGTCCACACCGACCATCGCTCATCCGTACACCAGTTCTATGTCCCACACACAAGTTACCTACAAACCTGCATGTCTTTGGAATGTGGGAGGAGACCAGAGAACCCAGAGAAATCCCACACGGTTGCAGAGAGAACGTACAAACTCCACACAGACAGCATGTGAGATCAGGATCGCACCCAGGTGCCTGGCGCTGTGAAGCAGCAGCTCTACCACTGTGCCGCCCGATGGCAAACTAGTATCTGTTCAGTGGTAAGATCATTTAGCACTTTGCATCATGATTTAATTTCAATGCAAAGTAAAACTTAATGGGAAGTTTCGGAACTCATTACAAGTTGCAACGTCAGATTTTTTTTCGTGCATCCGACACGCTAACGTGTGAAGGGACTTGGACATGTGTCATTAAATCCATTGGTGAGTAGGCCGTTTAAACTTCAGAGTCAATGCAACAATTTGCAGTCACACATGCAGTCGTCAACTTGTCCTCAAACCACTGTTTAGGATGCCTATTAATATTAAAGTGTTCTTACTTCAGTTGGTGTGAGATAAAGGCGGCACGATGGCACAGCGGCTAGAGTTGCTGCCTTACAATGCTTACAGCGCCAGAGACCAGGGTTCGATTCTGACCATGGATGCTGTCCGTATGTCGTTTGTACGTTCTCCCGTGACTGTGGGTTTTCTCCGAGATCTACGGTATCCTCCCACACTCCAAAGAGTGTGTACGTTAATTGGCTTGGTATAAATGTTAAATTGGCCCTAGGATAGTGTTACTGTGTGGGGATCGCTGATCGGTGCGGACTCGGTGGGCCGAAGGACCTGTTTCCGCGTTGTATCTCTAAACCAAAATAATACAATACAATTTTTATTTGTCTTTTGGACAAATTTGTCATTTGGACCCCGTTGAGGTCCAAACGAAATGTCGTTTCTGCAGCCAAACATTACAAAACGAAGAAGACCCGAGACACAACACAATTTACACATACATCCATCACAGCGCTGTGATGGAAGGCAAAAAAACGTATCTCTCCACTGCACCCCCCCCCCCGATGTCAGAGTCAAAGTCAAAGCTAACCAGCTTATTTCATATCAAAATTAGTTCCTCCTCTCGGACAATTTTTACGCCTTTCTGTAGCTTTGGTCCCAATATATTTTTGTTGCTATTGACCTTGCACTTGATTTGGATTTTGTTGGACAGATTTGCTCCCTTTTTGGTTTCTCTTTGGGAATCAGGCCCCATGCACATAATAAGTTGTGGTTCTTCACTGAGACCCTGAATGTACAAACCCGTTGTTTTTACATTGTGTTGTCTGCACCCATTATCTTTCTCTCTCCCTGAAAGTGAAAAATCAAAAGCATGATTTGTTTATACTTGTTTGGCCAAAGACCACTCCAATCAACTTAAAAACTGGTATCTTGACTGCTGTTGGACGTTCAAAGTTGCCATGGCACATTGAAGTCAGGGCATGACTGCTTTATTCATCGTGTGTTTACAGGCTCCTTTGTGCATTGTTCAGACAGATATTTGAAAGACTGGAAAGAAAACCACAGGCTGTGTAGCTTATACGTTCCTCAAGTTTTATATTGCACTGAAATTAAAACAAAATTCAAACAAAAATCTATACAGACTATTAGACAGGTAGCAATTAAGTAGGACTGGACCCTCCCCGAACAGTGCTGGTAAGGCTGGAAGTTTATGGCATTGTGCCAAATCATTTGTTTAGCTACTTGAATAGTGGGAATATGAAAAGGAACTTCTGGTGGGTTCAGCACCAAACTAGAGTAAAGCTGTAATGATCTGTTCTCCGATTATTTGGAAATGCTGATGTTCATGTGGTTCATAGGTGATAGGAGCAGAATTAGGCCATTCAGCCCATCAAGCCTACTGCGTCATTCCATAATGGCTGATCTATCTCTCCTAATCCCATTCTCCTGCCTTCTCCCCATCACCCCTGACACCTGCGCTAATCAAGAATTTATCAATCTCTGGCTTAAAAATATCCACTGACTTGGCCTCCACAGGCTTTTGTGGCAATGAATTCCACAGATTCACCACCCTCTGGCTAAGGATGTTTCAGCATCCGGCTCATCCAGTGCTGTGTGTAGACACACTGGGACTCTGTTCCCATTGATCCCATTAAACTCACCGCGGACCCCGTTCCTGTACTTCCTTGAACCCCAATGTGGCCTCTTCTCTCACGCTTGCTTGATCTCACCCACGTTCTGTTCCCCTGCCCCCTTGAAATTTACTGGAGCCCGTTTCCCGCATTCCTTTACCATGTTTACCAGAAAATGTATTATACTAATGTGTAACATCTTAAACAAAGGAACTAGAAGTAAATTTAGGTATTAATAAAGAATAACAGAAAATAACAGATAATCCAGAAAGCCTGCTAGTCAGGCACCACCGGAATCGCCAGTGTGTTGAATGAAGATTGTGCAACCGATTCAATGGTTGCTTCATAATTACACCGAAGCAATCCACAGGACTGCTAATTGACACGGTGGCGCAGCGGTAGAGCTACTGCCTTACAGTGCCAGAGACCCGGGTTCGACCCTGACTATGGGTGCTGTCTGTACGGAGTTTGTACTTTCTCCCCATGACCCGTGTGAGTTTTCTCCGAGATCTTCGGTTTCCTCCCACACTCCAAAGACATGCAGGTTTGTAGGTTAATTGGCTTGGTATAATACTGTGTGTGTTGGATTGCGTTAATGTGCGGGGATTGCTGGTCGGTGTGGACTCGGTGGGATGACGGGCCTGTTTCCATGCTGTATCTCCAAACTAAACTGAACTAAACTACTCCACCCAGGCCACCCTCTCATCTCACTATTGCCTTTGGAAAGAAGGTGCTGGAGCCTGAGAACTGTGATTGAAGACCAGCTTCTTCCCATCATCTATCAGGCTCTTGAAGCACCCAGCACAACCCTAACCACAACCCCACCTCAGATTGAACGACTATGGACTTTGTATGAGGTTGCACTACCTCAGCTTGCGCTATTATGGTCTAGGTAACTGATAATCTATTGTATTGTAGCGTATTGTTTATTTGTTTTGTGTTATTGCATTAATATTCTGTAAAGCTGCAGCACCTTAGTATTTCATTGTTGCGGTCCCAGTAAACGTGGCAATTAAACACTTGAAAAGCTGGCAAAATTGGATTGCAAGAATTATAGTCCCAAAAAATAGCAGTAAAATAAATGACCTGACTGTTGTAACGAAAGACACAAAATACCGGAGTAACTCAGCGGGTCAGGCAGCATCTCAGTTCAGTTTATTGTCAGGTGTACTGAGGTACAGTGAAAACCTTGTGGTGCATGCTATCCAGTCAGTGGAAAGACATAATTACAATCGAGCCATTTACAGTGTATAAGAGAATAGGTGACGTTTCGGGTGGAGACACTTCTTTAGACTGTTAGTCAGGGGTAAGGGAAACGAGAGATATATGTAGTTGAAGCTATGAGGTAGAACTCCCCTGGTATTGACCGAATGTTGGCATGGTTTCTGCGATCATACAGATTACTGCACCATTGGGAAAACGCCGCTGCCCAGAGCACTGCATTCAGGACCCACTCCTAAACCAAGAGTGATAGCATAGAGCACATGATGATGCTGTGCTGGATCTTGAACGAGCTTGGTGAAACAATCAGTTGCCAACCTCTTTGTTGAAGGATAGCTTCATGTACCATGCAAGACAAACGTGAGTTGGAGGTGGCAGCAACTTGCACAGCAGCAGGAAGACTGAATATCAACACAGTAAAGAGGTTCTTCTGCAGTTGTATAGGGCTCTGGTGAGACCACATCTGGAGTATTGTGTACAGTTTTGGTCTCCTAATTTGAGGAAGGACATCCTTGTGATTGAGGCAGTGCAGCGTAGGTTCACGAGATTGATTCCTGGAATGGCGGGACTGTCATATGAGGAAAGATTGAAAACACTAGGCTTGTATTCACTGGAGTTTAGAAGGATGAGGGAGGATCTTATAGAAACATATACAATTATAAAAGGACTGGACAAGCTAGATGAAGGAAAAATGTTCCCAATTTTGGGCGAGTCCAGAACCAAGGGCCAGAGTCTTAGAATAAAGGGGAGGCCATTTAAGACTGAGGTGAGAAAAAAACGTTTTCACCCAGAGAGTTGTGGATTTGTGGAGTTCCCTGCCACAGAGGGCAGAGGAGGCCAAGTCACTGGATGGATTTAAAAGAGAGTTAGATAGAGCTCTGGGGGCTAGTGGAATCAAGGGATATGGGGAGAAGGCAGGCACGGGTTATTGATTGGGGACGATCAGCCATGATCACAATGAATGGCGGTGCTGGCTCGAAGGGCCGAATGGCCTCCTGCACCTATTTTCTATCTATGTTTCTTTGATGTGGGATAATTTACTCTGGAAGAGGCTGGACCCTGTTGAGGTTGCATTAGTTGTTCAGAATTAATTTAGTTATTAACACCTGAGGGGATGTGGGGAGGACAGGTAACAGGGAAAGGTCGTGGGGAATGGGATTGCTCTTTGAGGTGGCATGGACTTGATGGTTGAAAGCCCAGCCTCCCCATCGTAAGCAAATGTGGAAAATAATAAATAAGAGTTAAAAGTACTCTGTTCAACTGTTTGTCAATGTTGTTTGCACAACTTTGATTTACACTCACAAACAAGTTCATAACCAGTTGCTGTCAGTTGCCTAGAAACCTATTATTCAACATTCTTCTTTAACTATGAGAGGCATCTTTTCTTGCAATTAGTTTCCCAGGGAACACTACAACCTCATATTAATCTGGCAAAAGGCTGAAGAGGTGCAGGAAGGACATACAAACATTGCAGCAATTAAACGCAGAGGCTCTGGAAGTAATAGCTGGCTGGGAAATGTTATGTTGCCAAAACCCAGAACCAGAGTTGGACAGGTTTAACAGCTTTGTCAAGGATGAGATTAATCGGAGAGGTTTAAATGGACAGATACTGCTGGGTGAAGAATGATATCCTGTTCCACCTACATGTCGGGTTGCAATTGCAATATTTGAATGCTCTGGTTTCTTCACAAACTCTCTCAAAGACATGCAGGTTTGTCGTTTAGAGTTCAAAGATAGAGCTTAAAAACTTACATGCTCAAGTCCAGCCAGTTTAGTTTTTCATTAGAGATACACCGTGGCCCTTTAGCCACCAGGTCTACGACACACTAGGGATAATTTCTTACAGAGGCCAATTAATCTAGAAACCTGCATGTCTTTGGAGTGTGGGAGGAAACCGGAGCACCCAGAGAAAACCCACGCAGTCACAGGGAGAACATGCAATCTCTGTACAGACAGCACCCTCAGTCAGGATCGAACCCGGGTCTCCGAGACTGTGAGGCAGCAACTCTACCACTGTGCCACCTTTCTTGGTTAATTGGGCTTCTGTAAATTGTCCCTGACTGCTGTTCGGCATGGATTCGGTGATGCTGTTTAAAAGTCAAGTTGAGCTGGTCTCGGGCATGTCTGCCTTTATTGTCAGAGTTGGAGCTGGGTTTGAGAGAATGGTTTTGACCAATCACGGGAGGCAGATACCTCATTAATGGTCCTAAACTAGGATTTATTCGGATAAACTAAACTTAGAATTAACAAACTCATCGGGAAGGCTGGCTCCGTCCTGGGGGCGGAGTTGGATTCATGGGAGGTGGTCTTGGAGGGGAGGATGCTCCTCAAACTGTGGAGCATCCTGGACAATACAGCTCACCCCCTCCATGACACACTGGTCAACCTGAGGAGCACCTTCAGCAACAGACTGGTTCCACCAAGATGCAGCACAGAACGCCACAGGAGATCCTTCTTCCTTGTGGCTATCAAACTGTAGAACTCCCCCTTCTGTCGTGGGGTAGACTGAGGCTCCCCCCCCCCTTGACCCCTCCCCCCCCTCACCTCCCCCCCTCTCACCTCCCCCCCCCCTCTTGCCCCACCCCCCACCCCTCCCCAATCTTTGCACATCCCCAATCCTTTCCACCTTTGGACTTCTGCTTCAAACTGGATGAAGAGACAGATGTTCGGGCCTGAATGCAATCACCTCTTACAAGTCTAAATCAGGAGGCAGCTCGAATGTCGGCGAAACATCACTCCCTGATGAGCTCAATGCGTTCTACGCACGCTTTGATAGGGAGAACACCGATGTGCCTTCCCGAGCCCCCATTCGCTGTGATGGTATTTCAGTCTCAGTCACAGAGGCCGACGTTAGGAAATCCTTCAGAGGGGTGAACCCTCGAAAAGCGCCTGGACCTGATGGTATACCCGGTCGTGTTCTAAAAACCTGTGCGGACCAACTGGCTGGAGTCTTTACGGACATTTTCAACCTCTCACTTCTGAGGTCTGAGGTTCCCACCTGCTTCAAAAGGGCATCAATTATACCAGTGCCCAAGAAGAGTAAGGTGACGTGACTCAATGACTATCGACCTGTGGCACTAACGCCTGTGGTGATGAAGTGCTTTGAGAGGTTGATCATGACGCAGATCAACTCCTACCTCGACAAAAACCTGGACCCACTGCAGTTCGCTTACCGCCACAACAGATCAACGGTGGATGCGATCTCGCTGGCCCTCCACTCCGCTCTGGACCACTTGGACAACAAAAACTCATATGTCAGGCTGTTATTCATCGATTGCAGCTCGGCATTTAATACAATCATCCCCTCTGGTTATCAAACTCGCAGAACTGGGTCTCTGCGCATCCCTCTGCAATTGGATCCTCGACTTCCTCACTCTCAGACCACAGTCTGTTCGTATTGGTGGAAATGTGTCAGACTCGATAACAATCAGCACGGGAGCACCTCAAGGCTGCGTGCTCAGCCCCTTGCTGTACTCACTCTATACTCATGACTGTGTAGCCGGACATAGTGCGAACTCCATCATCATGTTTGCTGACGACACCACTGTTGTGGGACGTATCACTGATGGGGATGAGTCAGAGTATAGAAGAGAGATCGAGCAACTGTCCATATGGTGCCAGCACAATAACCTGGCCCTCAACACCAGCAAAACCAAGAAACTGATTGTGGACTTTGGAAGGAGTAGGATGGGGACCCACAGTCCCGTTTATATCAACGGATTGATGGTTGAAAGGGTCAAGAGCTTCAAATTCTTGGGCGTGCACATCTCTGAAGATCTTTCCTGGTCCGAGAACACTGATGCCATTATTAAGAATGCACATCAGCGCCTCTACTTCCTGAGAAGATAACGGAGAGTCGGTTTGTCAAGGAGGACTCTCTCTAACTTCTACAGGTGCACAGTAGAGAGCATCGTGGCTTGGTTCGGAATCTTGAGCGCCCTGGAGAGGAAAAGACTACAAAAAGTAGTAAACACCGCCCAGTCCATCATCGGCTCTGACCTTCCTTCCATCGAGGGGATCTATCACAGTCGCTGCCTCAAAAAGGCTGGCTGTATCATCAAGGACCCACACCATCCTGGCCACACACTCATCTCCCTACTTCCTTCAGGTAGAAGGTACAGGAGCCTGAAGACTGCAACGACCAGGTTTAGGAATAGCTACTTCCCCACAGCCATCAGGCTATTAAACCTGGCTCGGACATAACACTGAACTTTATTAGCCAATACTGTTATTTGCACTTTATCAGTTTATTTTTTCATGTGTGTATATATTTATATAATTGTATATGGACACACTGATCTGTTTTGTAGTCAATGCCTACTATGTTCTGTTGTGCTGAACAAAGCAAGAATTTTATTGTCCTGTCAGGGACACATGACAATAAACTCACTTGAACTTGAACTTCCTGTTTCATGTATTTTGTGTTTTATAACTTGGCAGAGCAATTTCTCTCCTGGGATAAATAATGTTCTATTGTATCGTATTGTATCAGGTCTGTGCCTTCAGTTTATGTTGCGCTCATTATGTCCTCGTTTAAGGCAGGTGAAGGCAGGTATCGAGCCAGGCCAGATCCCAGGCCCACTCAGTCCCACAGGCTCATGTTGTTCCTTCCATTTCCCTCCCCTTCCTAGTTCACCTACCTGTCTGACTGTCCCCCTGATTAAATTTTATCTCTATATACTTTGTTGTTACCTTCTCCTTGCTCACAGTGATCTATTCTACATTTTCCTTTCTCCACATCCCCTTTGATCTCATTTTCACGCCTTCCCCTTCCTTATCGCTGTGTCTCCCCCGACTCTCAGTCTGAAGAAGGGTGTCGACCTAAAACGTCACCCATTCCTTCTATCTTGAGATGCTGCCTGTCCCACTGAGTAACTGCAGCATTTTTTGTCCATCCTCCCATTGAACGACAGCCATCAGACACCAGTGGTACAATTACTTGCCAACACGATTATTTGCTGCCCTCCCTCCTTCTCCAGGCCCCATGACTCCCTGATGGCATTAACCCCAGTCACCAATGCTAATGTCAGAAGATCCTTCATGGGGATGAAGTCATAGAAATGTTCTGGCCCTGATGGTGTAAAACATGCATGGGGCGACTAGCTGGTTGGTTTACACATGGGATCCAGGGTGAACTAGTCAATTGGATGTAAAAGTAGTTTGCTTTAAGGTGGCAGAGGAGGGTTATTTTACTCATCTATAAGATCACCTACTCTCCAAGGAATAATATCCTGCCTGCCCAACCTCTCCCTATAATTCAGTCCCTCGTCCTGGCAATTCATATTTGAAACATATAAGATTATTAGGGGATTGGACACCCTAGAGGCAGGAAACAGAACCAGAGGCCACAGTTCAAGAATAAGGGGTAGGCCATGTAGAACAGAGATGAGGAAAAACCTTTTCACCCAGAGAGTTGTGAATCTGTGGAATGCTCAGAAGGCAGTGGAGGCAAATTCTCTGGATGCTTTCAAGGGAGAGTTAGATAGAGCTCTTAAGGATAGCGGAGTCAAGGGATATGGGGAGAAGGCAGGAACGGGGCACTGATTGTGGATGATCAGCCATGATCACAGTGAATGGCGGTGCTGGCTCAAAGGGCCGAATGGCCTCGTCCTGCACCTATTGTCTATTGTCTATTGTCTATTGTCTATACCTTTATAAACTTTTTCTGCACTCTCAGAAAACGACACCTTTTCTATGCAGGATGACCTGAACTGAGCACAATACTACCAATATGGCCTCACCAACATCTTGTACAACTACAAGATGACTGTATGTTGTTTTGGTTTCTATACTCAATGTTCTTGTTGATGAAGGCCAACATGTCGAAAGCCTGCTTCCCCACTCTGTTCACCTGTGACTCTATTTTTAGGGAACTAGGTATTTATATTCCTACGTCCCTCTGTCCTACAACACTTGTGGAGTGGTGCAGCGGTAGAGTTGCTGCCTTACAGTGCCAGAGACCTGGGTTCGATCCTGACCACGGGCGCTGTCTGTACGGAATTGTACGTTCTCCCTGTTACCACTTGGAATTTCTCCGATTTACTCCCACACTGCAAAGATGTACAGGTTTGGTAAAAATGGCAAAATTGTCCCTAGTGTGTAGGATAGTGCTAGTGTACGGGGTGATTGCTGGTCAGCGTGGACTTGCTGGGCCGAAGGGCCTGTTTCCACGCAGTATCTTGAAAGTCTAAAGTCTAAAACTAAAGGACACCACCGTTCACTGTGGAAGTCGAACCCTGGTTTGACCAAAATTCAAACACATACATGTAAATAGAGGGATATGGAATACTAATATCAGGCATGTGGCATTACTGGACTCCATTAAAAACTTTGCAGCCTAGAGCTAAACCCGAGCCCTGGTTCAGTGACGTAACTCGTACAGCTCGACGGGAGTGTCGCAAAGCTGAACGAAAGTGGAAGAAGGACAGGCTGCAGTTTTCACTTCAAATTCTAAAGGACTGTTGGCGTCATTACCAGAACACTGTTAAAGAGGCCAAAAGAGAATACCTGTCAAATATTATTGTGTCTAAGCGTCACGACCCACGTGTGCTATTTAAAATCATTGACTCTGTTCTAAATGCCTCGCAGCCTGTCTGTCTGGAAGCATCATCTGAAATGTGCAATGACTTCCTGCACTTTTTTATTAATAAGGTTGTTTCCATAAGGGCTCTCATTTCAGCTCCTGCCTCTGACCCCTGTTTCGGTCCCATGCCTGGTGGTATTGGATGAGTTTGTGCCTGTGACATTGTTGTGTTTAGAGGATGTGGTTAGCCATATTAAGCCATTGGGTTCCCCTTGTGATGCTGTTCCTCCTCATCTTTTTTTTTTTTTTTTTTTTTTTTTTTTTTTTTTAAATTTATTAGAAGTACATTACATTACAACCACATACATTAATACTCGTCATTTATATCTTCTTACAATTAATGTGCTCCCTTTATTTATTTTTTTACACTAGAAAAGGAAAAGATTGAAAGAAAGAAGAAAGTGAAGGAAAAAGTGAAAGTGTAGAAAAGTGTAGAAAATGTAACAACAAAAAAGGACGAAGACCCTATAAGAGCGAAATTAAAAACAAAAGAAAAAGAGTTAAGAAATAGGCCCTAGGAAAAAAAAGAGAAAGAGAGAGAGGAAAAAAAAAAAAGAAAAACAAATATTTTTTTGAGCATTACGTAAATAGGACATACCAACTCTTCAACTATCATCCCCCCTTACCTGACCTCCTCATCTTTTTAAAGAGGTTTTCCCCAGTATAGGGCAGTTGGTTCTTGCCAATATAAACAGCAGCTTGTGTTCTGGGGTTGTCCCCGTAAGTTTTAAACATGCAGTAGTGCAACCACTACTTAAGAAACCTGGCCTGGATCAAACTGTTCTGGTCAATATTAGACCGATCTCCAAGTTGCCTTTTATCTCTAAAGTCCTGGAGAAAGTTGTTTATGCTCAGCTAAAACTCTTCTAGGACGAGCATAATATTCAGGAGGTTTTCCAGTCTGGGTTTAAAACTATGCATAGCACAGAGTCAGCATTGCTAAGGGTTTTTAATGACATCCTCCTAGCAAATGATTCTGGTAATTATGTGGTTCTTGTCCTGCTGGACCTATCTGCCGCCTTTGATACAGTGGACCATGGTATCTTAATATCTTGGTTACAGCACCTAGTGGGCATCTGTGGCAGTGCCCTGGGATGGTTCAGGTCCTATCTGGCAGACAGAACCATGTGTGTAAGCCTTGCTGGTTTTGAATCCTCCTCCGCTCCTCTGTCATATGGGGTTCCACAGGGCTCAATTTTAGGGCCCCTGCTTTTCTCACTATACTTACTTCCTCTGGGTTCCATTCTTGGAATGCATGGCATCTCTTTTCATTGTTATGCTGATGATAGCCAACTATATATACCGCTGAGGAAGGAAGACGCCTTTTCTGTCAAATCACTTCTGTCATGTCTTGAGGACATTGTCCTGGATGGCCCTAAACTTTCTAGGATTTAATGAAAAGAAGACAGAGGTGATATTGTTTGGCCCCAATGGCTGCCGTGAACCTCCCCTTGTTGACTTGGGTCCACTGGCACGGTACGTGAAGCCAACAGTTTTGAACCTAGGTTTTAGGATGGACAGTGATTTTAAATTAGATCATCAAATAGGCGCGGTGGTTAAGTCCAGCTTCTTTCACCTAAGGAAGCTGGCAAAGGTGAAGCCCATTCTCGAGCGGCAGCATTTTGAAACAGTAATCCATGCCTTTATTACATCTAGGCTGGATTACTGTAACGCACTCTATTTTGGAGCTGCACGATCTTCACTGGCTCGTCTCCAGTTGGTTCAAAATGCTGCTGCTCGCCTTTTAACTGGAACTCGAAAGAGGGAGCACATAACGGCAATTCTGGCCTCCCTCCACTGGCTCCCGGTGCACTTTCGAGTTCATTTTAAAATTCTTTTATTTGCTTTTAAATCTCTAAATGGGCTCGCCCCGCCTTACCTCTCTGAACTGCTCCTGGAGGTACCGAGGTCTAAGCGGAAGCTCAGAGGGGATAGAGCCTTCTCTGTTGCTGCTCCGGCACTGGAACACCCTGCCTTTGCACATCAGACAGGCCCCCTCACTGTCCATCTTCAAAACCAGTATTAAAACACATTTATATTACTTGGCTTTTGACACTGCTTGAGACTTTGCTCCTGTTTTAAGTGCTTTTAATGTTTTTAATTTTATTGTTTTTACTCTTTCGTTTAATGTTTTTATTGTTATGTAATAATTTATTGTCCATGATTAGTCATGTACAGCACTTTGTTGCAACTGTGGTTGTTTTTAAAGTGCTCTATAAATAAAGTTATTATTATTATTATTATTACTACAGCAGGCATGAGCAGGTGCCTGGTGCTACGCTGAACAATGCTGGGACTCTAGCGATACATAGAGCAATTTCCTAAAGCGTTTCTTTAGCAAAGAACTGCAGATGCTGATTTAAATTGAAGGCAGACACAAAATTCTGGAGTAACTCAGCGGGACAGGCAGCTTCTCTGGAGAGAAGGAATGGGTGATGTTTTGGGTCTAGACCATTCCTTCTCTCCAGAGATGCTGCATGACCCGCTGAGTTACTCCAGAATTTTGTGCCTACCTTCGATTTAAACCAGCATCTGCAGTTCTTTCCTAAAGATATTCGAATCCCTATCAAAACACAAAGTGCTGGAGCAAATCAATGGGTCAGGCAGCATCTGTGGAGGGAATGGACAGACAATATTTTGGGTTGGTACCCTTCTTCAGTGTGAAAAAGGGTCTCGACTCGAAACATCATCGGTCCTTCCTTTCATAGAAGGTATCTGACTGCTGACTTCTTCCAGCACTTTGAGTTTTGTAAAGACTCTAGTTTGAATACATGACTTTTGTGCCAAAGTGGAGAGATTTGCTCAACTCTAGTAATTATGTTTCCACTACAAACATTAACTTAATATTGTAAGCATTGCTCTGTAATACATGAATCAAAGAGGTTGCATAAAAACCATTGACCTGATTTTCTTTCACCATATCAACTCAGCATTAATTAAGATTTTACCTTGGCTGTGAATATAATGTTAATTTCCGTAATAATTCTTAATAATTTGCTTAATAATTCTTTCAGTATACATGACATGCTGGTGACGTGCAAATAATCGTCAACTCAGGCTGCATGCAAATAATTGTTTTATCAGAGCTTCTGGTGGAACTAGATTTTTAGCAATAAATCCATCATTCAGAATATCATTGGATAATGTGCTATGGTGTTACAAATGTTGACATTTGTAAATGTTAGGGTGACTGATTAATAAGTATTGGATGGCATTTGCATTGTTTATGAATGCAAACAGCTTGTTAGAATAGTGCATCTCATCTGTCAATAGTATTTGGAGCTATTTTATTAAAATATATGTTATTCTATAAACTTTCATCTTATAGAAACATATAAAATTATCAAGGGATTGGACAGGCTAGATGCAGGAAACGTGTTCCCCATGTTGGGGGAGTCCAGAACCAGAGGCCACAGTTTATGAATAAGGGGTAGGTCATTTAGAACTGAGATGTGGAAAATCTTTTTCACACAGAGAGTTGTGAATTTGTGGAATTATCGGCCTCAGAAGGCAGTGGAGGCCGATTCACTGGATACATTCTAAAGAGAGTTAGATAGAGCTCTTAGGGCTAGCGGAATCAAGGGATATGGGGAGAAGGCAGGAACGGGGTACTGATTGTGGATGATCAGCCATGATCACATTGAATGATGGTGCTGGCTCAAAGGGCCGAATGGCCTCCTCCTGTACCTATTGTCTATGTATCTATGTAAACATATAGCAGGTAGACATGGAAACTGGCCCTTCAGTCACTCACCAGTGATCACTCCGTATACCAGCACTACCCTACACAGTAGGGACAATTTACAATTTTATCAAAGACATTTAACCTACAAATCTGTACGTCTTTGGAGTGTGGGAGGAAATCGGAGCCCCTGGAGAAAACCCACGCTGTCACAGGGAGAACGTGCAAACTCCATGCAGACAGCGCCCGCAGTCAGAATCGAACACAGGTCTCTGCGCGGTAAGGCAGCAACTCTACCGCTGCGCCACTGTAGAAAGTAGTTCAGAACACAAAAGGCATATTGACCTTAATTGCAAAAGGATTGAAGATAAAAATAGGGAAGTTTTGTTACAATAGTGTAAGGTGTTGTTGAGGCCACACCCAGAGTATTGTGCACCATTTTTCGCCCCCAAAGAAAGTATAAGGTGGCAGGAGAAGTAGTCCAAAGGAGATTCAGCAGGCTAATTACTGGACTGAGAGAGTGGCCCCTCTCACTATATGCTGCCCAGTATTGTCACCAAATAAGTCATGTCTGATTGAGGATGAGTGGTTCGCTTGGGTAAGAATTGCACCGTTCCTAGCAGTAAGATCACTGGCATTCTTCAGGGGATGGCTATGTACATGCAGGACAGCGAGGTAAACATTTACTCATCTTAAACCGGTGACGACCCAAGAAAGACTGTCAGCCATAATGGACATGTTCTCTGAGGTGGAATTGGGGTGTGCGGTGAAACTGAAGATCTCGGAGAAAACCCACCAGTGATAACGACCAAAATCCGTACAGACAGCACCCGTAGTCGGGATCGAACATGCTGGAGCGCTGCAAGGCAGCAAATCTATCGCTACACCACTGGGCCACCCTAGATAGTTGAGGCAGGCACTATGACACCATTTTAAAGACATTTGGACAGGTACATGGATAGGAAAGGGTTGGAGCCAAACACAGGCAGGCAAGACTAATGTAAATGGGACATCTTGGTCAGCATGGGCAATTTGGGCCGAAGGGCCTGTTTCTGTGTTGCATGGCTCTATGAGTCTATGACCAGTGCATTAGAGAAGTTTTGGTTCTCCTCGCACACGCAGCCTAAAATTGCAACAGTGGTGACTATAGGCATATATTTGAGGCTAGTTGGAAATTCAGCTCATGGCAGTGTGGGCATCAACTTTCACATTGCCCCTCTACCCACAATAAATATCTCAAAGATTGCACAGAGAAGTCACTCTTGAAAGTTAAGAAACAACCAGTTACAAACTTCATTCCATTCTCAGAGGGTTAATTATTTCAGTGATATGGAACCAATGCTTGTGCCAGTGTTACTTGCTTCAGGTCGTTGCAACATTTATTGCAGTTACAGCTAGTTTAGCTTATGCATGCAGGAGATGGGTTCCTGAAGATGTATGCTGAAATGACAGAGTTTATTCAATACGGAGCATATACAGTAATTTGGTGCGTTGTCTTTGATTGCAAGCTTTTAAAATTGATCTTTAACCATTTTTAATTGAAGATGCAATAATTATCAGGATTTAAATGTCTAGCCTGAAGCTACCGAGACAGTCATAAGTTCTGCCTTGCCTTGAATATAGATTGTTGACATCTACAGCTCAGACAGAAAATTAGAGCCAAGGATTTATTAGGTGCTGCCACAAACATCTTTAATGACCCTGACTAACCCTGCCATCCTCCTCCTTCTTCGAGGGTGGTCTCTCTAGATTGAGGATGATTTGCTTCTGCTCCGATGTTAGTCTGATAAGGAATATGTGCAAACTTCATACTCTTCCACAGACGGGGCAGGAGGTGAGCGACGGTTGGCCAGGTGGTAAAGTGGCATGCTCCCCCTCTCACATATACAGGGATATTTTATGCCCCCCCCCCCTGTGTGGCCTTTAGGTTCTCAACACTTTTTGAAGTCATAGGCCATGGGGACGTTGCACTTTTCGAACAAAGCTTTCAACACATCCTTTCCTCTGTCCACCTGCTAATTACCCACGTGTAGGAAGGAACTGCAGATGCTGGTTTATACCGAAGATAGACACAAAATGCTGGAGTAACTCAGCGGGACAGGCGGCATCTATGCATAGAAGGAATGGATTGATATTTCAGATTGAGACCCTTCTTCAGACACATAATCTCCCATGATGGAACTTGGAATAGTTTATCTATTTGAGAGTGTTGTTATGCGTACAATTGTCATGGCCTGTCCAGCCCAATGTCAATCTTTTGCCTAGTTTAGTTTAGTTTAGTTTATTGTCACGTGTACCGAGGTACAGTGAAAAACTCTTGTTGCATGCTAACCAGCCAACGGAAACACAATACATGATTACAATCGAGCCATTCACAACGTACACATACATGATAAGGGAATAACGTTTAGTGCAAGGTAAAGCCAGTAAAGTCCAATCAAGGATAGTCCGAGGTTCACCAATGAGGTAGATAGTGGTTCAGGACTGCTCTGTGGTTGTGGTAGGATGGTTCAGTTGCCTGATAACAGCTGGGAGGAAACTGTCCCTGAATCTGGAGGTGTGCGTTTTCACACCTATACCTTTTGCCCGATGGGAGAGGGGAGAAGAGGGAGTTAAGAAAAGCGACAGAAGTAATCCTGGAAATTATAGGCCGTTGAGGTTTATATCAGTGGTAGGGAATTTATTGGAGAAGATTCTTGGGGATGGGATTTACTCGCATCTGGAAAAGCATGGATATATTAGGGATAGTCAGCACTGTTTTGTGCAGGAGAAATCCCATCCTAAATATCACATTGCATTTTTGGAGGAAGTGATGTAGATGATTGATGAGGGTGGGGCAATCAATGTTTTAGTAGGAACTTTAGTAAAGCATTTGACAAGGTCCCTCACGAAGCACTGGTCTAAATGATAAAGTCACATGGAATCCACATTGATTTGGTAAGTTGGATATAAAAGTGGCTTGGACAGGGAAGACAGAGGGCAGTAGTGGCGGAGTGGGAGCGGACTACACCATCCAACCTTAATGACCAAAGAAACAATGTGTTGAAAAGTAGACAGAACTAAATTAGTCGCATCTGGAGGGAATTGATGGGAATGTGGAGAGAACAGAATTGGATGAATACAGGATTAGTGTAAATGGGTGCGTGTTGGTCACCACAGGCAGTGTGAAATACAGAGGGATCTAGGTGTTCCTGTGGAGGTAGACTCAGCGGGACCTCTCTGCAGCATCTCTGGAGAGAAGGAATGGGTGATATTTTGGGATGAGACCCTTCTTCAGAGTGAGTGTCAGGGGAGAGGCAGAGATAAAGAAGGGCGAGGTGTGAAAACAAGATATCAAAAGTGATGTAGCTCAGTGAAAATGTAGAATAGATCATTGTTAGCTCGGAGAAGGTGACAACAAAGCAAACAGAGATAAAATGTAATTGGGGACTGTCAGACTGGTCGGAGAACTGGAAAGGGGAGGAATGGAGAGAGAGGGAAAGCAAGGGTTATTTGAAGTTGGAGAAGTCAATATTTACACTGCTAGGGTGTGAGCTGTCCAAGCGAGATATGAGGTGCTGTTCCTTCAATTCACTCTGACAGTGGATTGTCACTCGGTCAGTGTGGGAATGGGAGGGGGAGTTAAAGTGTGTGGCAACTGGAAGATCAGGTAGGTTTACGCAGGATGTTCTGGTGCATGTATTGTAAAATGTTAGCAGGCAGGTTCACCAAGTAGTTAAAAGGTCAAATAGCATTTTGTTTTTTTGTTGCAAATGGATTCGAGGTTTGATAGGGAGCCATGGTCACATTGAGCGGCAGGGCAGACACAAGGGGCCTGGTAGCTTATGTTTGCCTCTATATGTTTGTGTTCTTGTGACCTGTTGTGTGAAGGGCCAGTTTGGATGCTGTTTCACCCAATGACTGTATAATGCTAGGCTACTTATCTACCAACCACCGTGGTGGGACTGTGGCTTTATTGTTACAATATGCCCCATGCTTATTTGGCAGGCAGTTGGTCAACACAGCGAAACAGGGACAAGGCTTCTTCAAGCGACTGCAGAGAGAGGAACAAGAGAAAAAAACTGCACAATTGATGGAGCAGAGGAAACTAATGGAGCAGCGAAAAACCGCATGGCAACCTCCAAAGCTCTCATCCGATGAGGAGTCTGAGGAAGAGCAGAATGAGGCGATGAGGTAAGTCCTTTCAAACTATTAGAGGTCTCTGCGGCAGTTTTTACATGTTCCTTTGCTGTATAATTTCACTACTACACTACTATCGTTTCTTCATCATTTTAACTTTTATGAGGAATATTGATTGGAATCTGACTGCGGGGCAATTAGCAAATACCATTCATCAGTTATAATGATAGAAGCAAAGTTTGTCTGCTTATGTCTGTTTTTCAAGTGAATTTAATTTAGGTCATGTTTTATTCTAAAGTTGATGATCTATAAATGTGCATGGCATCTACAGTACCTAGTTTAGTTTAGTTTAGTTTAGAGATACAGCGCAGAAACAGGCCCTTCGGCCCACCGGGTCCGCGCCGACCAGTGATCCCCGCACATTAACACTATTTTACACCCATTAGGGACAATTTTTACATTTTACCAAGCCAATTAACCTGCAAGCCTGTACGTCTTTGGAGTGTGGGAGGAAACCGAGGATCTCGGAGAAAACCCACGCAGGTCACGGGGAGAACGTACAAACTCTGTACAGACAGCACCCGTAGTCAGTATCGAACCCGGGTCTCCGGCGCTGCATTCGCTGTAAGGCAGCAACTCTACCGCTGTGCCACCGTGACTGCCCTTGTTGCAAGTTACCTGGTGGACATGGAATAATACTTTTGTGAAACAGAAAGTGCTGAAGTAACTCAGCGGGTCAGGCAGCATCTCTGGAAGACATGGATAAATGGCCGTCCGAAGGGGGGGTGCACGGGGTGCGACTGCACCCCCCTTATTTTCCCCAGAGTAAGAAAAAATCCCCAGAATTATTATTTTTTAATCGGAGCACAATCAGCATTTCCACTGTGGAAAATCGCCCGAAATTCTGGTTCCGGCCACTGGGGGAGAAAGAAATGCGCCCATCCGCGCCTACACAGTTGGGGAAGCGATGCAAAATGACGCCGTCTCTCCGCGCGTGCGCAGTGGGCCCGGGCGGGATCAGACTGCCATTTGTGCTTCACCCATTGAGCTCGATGCCTCGCGTCTACTCCAGGTAAGTAGTGGGGGGTGGGGGGGGGGGTGCGTGGTGCGTGGTGCGTGGTGTGGTGGGTCCCCACCCGGTCCAGCGTTTCCATCCGCGGCGTCCGGGGGGGGGGGGAGTGGGGTGCGGTGTCTGCCTGCCGTCTGCCCGCCCGCCCGGTCCAGCGATTCCATCCGCGACGTCGGAGCATGGCCAACGGCCAGTATTGGTTTTTATTTTTTTTTTTTTATTTTTATTTTATTAGAAATACATTACATTACAACCACATACATTAGTACTTGTCATTTATATCTTCTTACAATTAATGTACTCCATTTATTTTTTACACTAGAAAAGGAAAAGATTGAAAGAAAGAAGAAAGTGAAGGAAAAAGTGAAAGTGTAGGAAATGTGACAACAAAAAAGGACGAAGACCCTATAAGAGCAAAATTAAAAACAAAAGAAAAAGAGTTAAGAAATAGACCCTAGGAAAGAAAGAGAGAGAGAAAGAGGAAAAAGAGAGAAACAAATATTTTTATGAGCATTACGTAAATGGGACATACCAACTCTTCAACTATCATCCCCCCTTACCTGACCTCAATTTTCTTTAAAGTACTTTTGCACCCTATGTTTGTAATAATTCTATAAATGCAGACCACGTCAGGTGGAAGTGATCTGGTTTACCTGCTAGGAGGAGTCTTATCTCTTCTAGGTGTAATGTTTCAAACATATTTGAAATCCACATATTTATAGTTGGTATTGGAGCCTTCTTCCAAAATTTTAGAATTAGCTTTTTTCCAGTTATTAACCCATAGTCCATTAGTTTCTTTTGAAACACATTTAGTTCTGGACCATCTTCCGTTATACCGAAGATAATCCATTCTGCTTTGGGTATCAGTCTTGTTTTAAATAACTTTGTAAAGATTTCAAAAATTTCATTCCAAAATTTTTGAATTTTTGTACAAGAAACGAATGAGTGCGCTATGGTAGCTTCTTGGGATTGACATTTATCACAAATAGATGATACATTTGGGAAAATTTTATGAATTTTAGTTTTCGAATAATATAATCTATGTAAAATTTTAAATTGTATTAAAGTGTGTCTTACATTAATCGAGCATTTATGCACGTTTAATAAGTATTCATTCCAACTTTCCTTTGAAATTTTAATAGCTAACTCTTGTTCCCAGTCTCTTCTGATACCCTCCGTAGATGGTATTTGTACATTTAAGATAATATTATACAAATATGATATTAAGTTTGCTGATTCCGCCTTTATCTGCATTGCCTCATCCAGTACATCTGCTGGGTTATTATGATGATCTTTTGTATATTTTTTCAAATAGTCACATATTTGAAAATATTTAAAATATTGATTATTTCCGAGTTTATATTTTATTTGTAATTGTTGAAATGAAAGTAATTTTCCAGTTTCATACAAGTCACCAAGCGTTTTAATTCCTAATCTATCCCATTGTGTATAAGCTTTATCTATAATAGAAGGATTAAACGAAGGGTTATTGACTATAGGTAATAAAAGTGATAAATTTCTTAATTTTAAATTTTGTTTTATTTGTTTCCAAATTCGGATTGTACTATGAATAATTGGGTTCTTATTATAATTTATGTTATTCAATTTCATTGGAGAGAGGAGGATCGCTCCAATGTTTCTAGAGGAGCAATCCTCTTTCTCCATTACAATCCAGTCCACTTGCTGGGCGGAGTTATCCATCAGTTGAATCATATTTTTAATATTTACTGTCCAATAATAATACATAAAATTAGGTAGTGCTAAACCCCCTAATACTTTAGGTTTATTCAGATGAGTTTTTTGTATTCTATGTGATTTATAGTCCCATATAAAATTAGTGATATCTGAGTCGAGTTTTTTAAAAAACTTCTTTGGTAAGTATATAGGAATTGATTGAAATAGGTATAAAATTTGTGGTAAAAAGATCATTTTTATTGCGTTTATTCGGCCTATTAAAGACATCGGGAGCGTTTTCCAGAATTTAATTAGTGTGTTTAATTTATTAAGTAAGGGGTCAAAATTTGCCCTAAACATACCTTGATATGATCTGGTAATTTCGATTCCTAAATATTAAAATTTTTCTGTAGCTATTTTAAAAGGGAATTTTAAAAGATGTGTTGAATCTTTCGGTTTTATTGACATAATTTCACTTTTATTCCAATTTATTCTATATCCAGAAAAAGATCCCAAATCTTCAATTAAATTTAAAATATTTGGTATAGTGATTTGAGGTTTTGTAATGTACAGTAACGGCCAGTATTGTGACCAGGAGACCATCCTCCCGTCGCCGGGCGGGAGCGTCTGTAACCCCAACACCAGACGCCGCTGCGGCGGGGCCCGCTACCCTCGTCTCCCCGCGCCACCGGGGCCCAAGCCATCTTCCACCCATGCCACCCCCACCGACCCCCGATGGCCCACGCCACCTTCATCTCTCCCCCCACTGCTGGGCCCACGCCACCTTCATCTCTCCCCCCCCTCGGGGCCCATGCCACCTTCATCTCCCCCCCCCCCCCGCTGGACCCACGCCACCTTATTCTCCCCCCCCCCGCTGGGCCCATGCCACCTTCATGTGAGAGGGGGAGGGGGAGAGAGAGAGGGGAAGGGAAGGGAAGGGAGAGAGAGATGGGGGATGGGAGAGGGGAAAGGGGAATATATTTAATGAGATTGTAAAATTGAGGTAGGTTTTAGAGCTATAATATTTTTTCCTCATGAATAATATCAAATAATATCAAACAATTGGAACTGCTTTCTTTGCCTTGATAACAATACTGAAAAATATGAATTCCAAAGTTTGTGACTCTTTTTGCAGCATATTTTTAATATAATTTGATGATGTTGCTGCTGTGGAAGCTAGGCAGAAGATGGAGTTGGAAGATCTCCTTGGTGCAGTAAAAAACAAACGTTTTATGATTCCTTACAAGAATTGTGAAAACTTCACATATATGCAGCCTATCAGTAAAATATTTTTTGAATACATGTCATGTCTTAAGTCCTGTTAATGATAATATTGGCCAAATAAAATATGTCACAAAATGGAGAATCTCTGTATTTGCAAAGCCTGTTTGTCCACTTTCTGTGGAAGGTTGCAAGCTGTAGGTCACGCTCCAAGGAGTCTGGACCCTAGATGGAAGTTGAGGATAAGGCGAGGTCCAAATGTCTCTCCTTTTGTTTATATGTATGAAGGTTTTGTAGAAGAGCTAAGAAGTGTTGCACATGCATGATTAGGTCCGATAGGGGGGTGTTGTGAAGTGTGAAGCCTTGTTCAGATTGTTTATACTACCTGGAGAAATGTTTCTATTCTTTTGTAAACTGTCTTCCTGCTAGAACTTTCTGTAGAAACAATGTAATGGTGAATTATGTGATTGGGTTCGGGAACTGTCAATAGCTATAATCTAATCAAGATTCAAGAGAGTTTATTGTCATGTGTCCCAGATAGGACAATGAAATTCTTGCTCGAACTTCTCTCGAGCAAGAAGGAGAGTTACATAGACCTCCGAGGACCGTGTGTCGACCATGCTGCAAGTTTGAGTCAAGTGCAAACGCTTCTAAACTCGCAAATTAGGTCCCCGCAGTGGGACAGGCCCTTTAGTTGATCCAGTGCTGGACTCGGTGTTTTACTGACCCACATGCCCACGAATCGAGGCCCACCTAGTTCCTGGCCCCGCCCCCCGCTCAAGTACGCTCGCGCCACGGCTCCCGCAGCTGGACTCCCACGTCCGCCCGCTCCAACCCCCCCCCCACCCCCCATACGAATGCGCAGAAAGAATGAGCGTTCTGTAGATCGGGAGGTCACAGCAGGTTACAGCTGGTCACCAGAGGCTACCGGCTTCTGAATCCTTTCCGTATCCCCCGCCTGATGGTAGAACATGGCTGCCCCTCCC
>JAXLNO010003848.1:0-35483 GCA_038087875.1 Malacoraja senta
ATGCTATAAAAATGATCTTTCTACCACAATTATTATACCTATTCAGTCTATACCAGTATATATACCAAAATACGTTTTTAGAGATTAGAGATTAGAGATTCCTTTATTTGTCATTCAGACCTTTCGGTCTGAACGAATTTCGTTGCCTGCAGTCATACATATAATAATAAATAACAAAACACACAATAAACACAAATTAACATCCACCACAGTGAGTTCACCAGGCACCTCCTCACTGTGATGGAGGCAAAAGTCTTAAAGTCTCTGTCTCTTCCCGCTTTGTTCTTCCTCTGCGCTGAGGCGATCAGGCTTCTGATGCTGTAACCCCGCCGGGCGACGGTAAGTCAATCCCGCGGATTAAAAATTAGACTCTAATATTACTAATTTTATTTGGGATTATAAATCACATAGAATTTAAAAAAAACACTTATGTAACAAAAGATGTCGGGGGACTTTCACTTCCGAATTTTTTGTATTATTATTGGGCAGTGCATATTAAGAATATAATTTATTGGTTGACAGTTCTACCCAACAGACAGAATGGATAAAAATGGAGAAAGAGGATTGTTTCCCTTGTAATATAGGAACGATCCTCTTCTCCTCGAAAAACGGAACAATACAATATATAAGAAGAACCCAATTATACATGATACAATAAGAATATGGAAATCTGACCATGAAGGCCCGTTATCCTGGCAGCATTGCAGGGGTCGGCCTGGCAAATCGTAGCTGTGGTGTCCTCCACCGCTGCAAGCCGCATCCGCAGGCCGAACGTTAGTTTAGTTTAGAGATACAGCACGGAAACAGGCCCTTCGGCCCACCGGGTCAGCGCCGACCAGCGATCCCCGCGCATGACACTATCCTACACCCACTAGTGACAATTTTACATTTACCAAGCCAATTAACCTACAAACCTGTACGTCTTTGGAATGTGGGAGGAAACCGAAGATCTCTGAGAAAATCCACTTAGGTCCACCGCTGTGCCACCTTGACTGCATAGCTTCTCGGAACAGCGCCCCGGTCCAGTCGAGCCCTGGGCTGTTACAGGGCCTCCAGCGATCCACTCCATCATCGAGAATGTGCACTTCCTCCCACGCCTGTCTGCAACAGATTTGTGATGTTCCATTGGTTTAATACTATACATTATGGTGACTGTGTCCATAACAGGTGATTACGGGGCTATGTTGTGGTGCTCTTTCTATTGATCTGGAAAGCTAAAGGATATTGTTAATATACCTGTGCAATCTTGACATAGACCATCATTAAGTACCATAAAGTCATTCAGCACGGAAACAGCCCCTTTGGCCCAACTCGTCCATGCCGACCAAAATGCTCTGGTACAACTCAGATAATATTGCACTGCAGAAATGTGACCTAACCACAGTTTCCCTGGATGTTCCATAAATGTTCAAATCTCATGGCTGTTGGGGGGGGGGGGGGGGGGGGGGGGAGAGAGAGAGAGATAAAAAGGATTTAAATAAATAATTAAATGAATCTGAAATTAACATTTTACTAGCACTGATAGGACGATGACAATGCCTCTAACTTCCTCATGTCCTTCCGGGAAGGAAACCTGCCGTCCTTACCAAGCTAGCCTAGGAGGACACATGGAACTGCAGATACATAGGAAGACACGAGGGACTGCAGATACCTAGGAGGACACTGTAACTTCAGATACCCAGGAGACACAAGGAACTGCAGATACATAGGAAGAGACAAGGGACTGCAGATACATAGGAAGACATTGCAACTGCAGTTACCTAGGAAGACACAAGGAATTGCAGATACATAAGAGATACAAGGAACTGCAGATACCTAGAAAGACACCTGAACTGCATATACCTAGGAAGCCTAGGAACTGCAGATGATGGAATCTGCATAGAACAACAAGTGATGTACCTCAGTGGGTCAGGCATCTCTGAGGACATGGATAGGTGATGTTTTGGGTCAGGATCCCATCCTTCCACAGACTGATTGTGCCTATATATGATTCTAGTATACTAACTATCAGTGACTGCTCTTTGAAATGATCTACCAAGGTAATCAATTCAGGGGAAACCAGAAATGGGTGACAAGTGCTAAAATGGCCATAACACTCACGTCCTCTGAATACATAAAAAGGTACAAGTAAAAGGTATGATTGATGGGAATTGAAAGTTCTAAAATTGAATCATTAATCTCATTGCTCACCTTCAGAAAAGAACAGAGTGTTTGATTAACATGTTTCAACCAGTAATAAAATTAACAACTTGGACTTTTGCTACTTTTGTGATGTAGACACAAATATGTCCTGGTGATCAAATTTCTAGTTGGAACTGAGTTATTAAAATATTGTGAGCATCCTGAATTTGTGGCCATTTTACACAGAGTGCAGTTCCACAAAATGCAGACAAATAGCCAGATGATCCTATTTTCATTGAGCAATAATGTTGTCTGGGCTACCGGAAAATGCTCTTCTTCCAACATGCAATGAGGAGGAAGGGATAGCATTTCTCAATGCCATGTGGGTGTAAAATGGGCGACTTACAAACATGCTGCCTGAATTACACCAGACTCCATTTTCTTTTGCATGGCAATAAAACGAAAGCAATCTAAATGGCACATGTTCAGATGTCGGTGGTCAGCAGATTTGATTTCTTACACAAACTGAAATTGCTTGTTTATCACAATCATAATTTTACGTGCCTTTAAATAGTCTACAATGAAAAATTGTCCTTTTATGTAAAATTGCAATTTCCACCTTCTTTTCCTGTAATGGGGTCCATTTTTTTGCAGAGCCTTAATGGGTCATTGCTCTGGTTTCTTCTCCCTATGCATTGCCCCTGATTGATGACAGTGTAAAATCCAGACAAATGGATACAATGCACAACAGGCATTTTAGAAAGGATCATTCAGAGGAAGACCATTACACAAATGATGGAAGACAGGGTCTTCACAAAGCAACGTATTTTGACAGGATGGAAATTTCAATCACCTTCTTTTTGCCAAGCTTGGAAACAAAGCCACGTAGTCAGTACATTTCTTTTTTTGTCCATTTATATTTTTTGTCACATCTGATCTTTTCTGGTCTGTCGAAACTTTCCCCTACTTCACTGATTTAACATTATTCTTAACATGAACTATCCCCCAGATGTGTTCAGTAATAGATTTGATAATATATAAGAGAATTGATAATATATAAATACATTTTCATAAATAGTTCTTCCTGAATGCAGTTAATAAAAATATGATGTTATGTAGAAACTATTTCCATAGAAATAATCAAATTATGCAAGACCACTGTTTATTCATTCATGAGTACATTTCTGTTTAGAACAGCATACTGAAAACTGAAAGAATAGCCACTGACAGGAATGCAATAACTGATTGACAGGCATGTGGTAACCCAGTGATCCTATTATAATTTACACTGTTTGGTTCTACACACAGTTAAACTTGTCATGCGCTCACAGCATTGCATGTTACCTGATTAGATGAAATGTCAATGCTGCTATCCCCTCAATATCGAGGTTAACTTAAGGTCAGTCTAAATTAATGTCTAATTTCTTAGGCAGAACTAATGAAATGATGAGCAGTTAGGTTCTGTATTTGTTTAAGTGCCTTGGCTCAGAGAAGATCTTCATTCCCATTAACATTTTTAATCTTCAATTTTATAATACAACAGCAAAGTTGCATGTGTGTATGATTTTGATTAATGACAAAGTCTAGTGAACAACAGCTTTGTTGATTTAGGCTTTGTAAATTGATTGTTGGTGTCTGCACCAAGTGGTGACAAATTCTATGGGGTAAAATGATTAGTTGTTAACCAGAGGGAAAACAGGGGAAATCTGAACAATTTCCAGTAATGTTTGAAGCCTTCCTTGGACTAGAATGATACTGTCCTAGCATTATGAAATGCAGGCAGCCTAATGATAGCCAAAGTGGGTATTTTAATTCTTCTCCAAAAATGTGGGCTCACTATTTTCTGGGTGTCAGTAACACCAGCTAGTGTAGCAGTTGATGCACAAATCAAATTGTCCTTGTGAAGATGATGAAAAGCAGCCTTGTGAACCTATAGTCTGACTGGCAACGGAGGTTTAGGTTTATTATGGTCACCTGTACCCAGGTACAGTGAAAGCTTTGTTTGCATGCCATCCAATCAGTCAGATAATACTATACATAAATACAATCAAGCCAAACTCATGTACAATAGTTAGAGAGAAAGAAAAGATACAGAGTGCAGAATATAGTTCTCAGCATTATGGGGTAACAGGTACAGAGACTAATGTTCTTAATGAGGTAGTTTGGAGAATCGGGCTTACCCTACCTTACAGAAGGATCATTCAGAAGCCTGATAGCAGAAGGGAAGAAGGATGGGTAGGAGGTTCCAGGATTTCAAAACAGTGGTGATGAAGGATTGGCAATATATTTCTAAATCAGAAGGGGAACTTGCAAGTGGAGGCGTTCACATGTGCTACTGCCCTTGCAGTTCTAGGTGGCCGAAGTCTATGATTTTGTAATGTGTTAAAGAAGCCTTAGTGAGCTGCGGTGGTGCACTTTTCAAATGGAGCACATATGCCAGTGTTGTAGGGAGAGAATATTTAGGGCAATGCATTGAGGTCCAACCAAGGAATTGTCACAAAAACATTTTATTTTAAACAGTTTGACATGGATCTCAGAGTAGGAAGGGTGTTTACCTGGTCTGGCAACACTCCAAATAGATATTACCAAGCTAAAATTTCCCTCCTCCAGCTGTCTTCGCAAGCTCTCTGGGAATTATCTAATGTTAGGTGAGTAAGCTGTCTACAGAGACAAGACAGGCATTTCATCGAAAGTGCTGGAATGTAAGTCTGAAGGTCAATTTCAGGCCAGTCTTGGATTGTCTGGCTGGAATATACATAACCTGTGCAAGCTGGATCTGGGCCTGAGGACAGAAACGGGTGAATTTTCATCTGTAAAAGTGTAGTTAACTTTCCTCTTTCAATCATCCATATGTGATCATTGGAACAAATATTGACAATCGCAGAACCAAAATAAGCATTGGTGGAGGTTTCAAGTTGACATTCCCTATATCTGGACTATGAGAGAAGAGGAAAGATTGTCAGCTTGTAGTTGTATGGGTGTGGTGGGAAGGGGTGGTGGGATAAAGGTATGTAGGTGATAGGTGGAACACAATGGATGATGGGCAGATGGGACCATTTTCAATGGATTGCTTTGCTTTTGATCGCCCAGTTTGCAGAATGTGTGCTTTCCAAAGCAGCACTCAGCAGCCCAGTCATCCAAAGGATTTAGTTTAGTTTAATTTAGAGAGACAGCGTGCAAACAGGCCCTTCGGCCCACCGAGACCTCACCGACCAACAATCACCCATCCACCAGTTCTACGTTGTCCCAGTTTTGCATCCTACGCACTAGGGACAATTTATAGAAGCTAATTATCCTACAAACTTGTAGGAGTGTGGGATGAAAGCAGAGCACCCGGAGAAAATTCATGCGGTCACCGAGAGAACGTACAAACTCTACACAAACAGCACCCGAGAGCAGGATCGAACCCGGGTGTCTGGTGTTATGAGGCAGCAACTCTACCGGTGCGCCACTGTGCCTCTCAACCCAAAACACCGTCTTTCCATTCCCTCAACTGATGCTGCCTGACCCGCTGAGTTTCTCCAGCATTTTGTATTTTGCTCCTGATTCCAACCACTGCAGTGTCTTGTGTCTTCATTCACGTCCATGCTCTGGCTTTACAACCCAATTTTCTCCAAGAAATATTCAGTTACAAATGTCCAATTCTACTATATGTTAGTAGCAGCTAGCCAACAGCTAAATAAATCAGATCCAGAGTCGATGCTTTTGAGATGCATAATTTCTGGCAATCAGATAATCGTCAATGGCCAAACTTTATCACAAATGACAACAACCATTAATGTACACATTTCCATAAATCTATCTGCTGGGGCCAGCTTCTTGCAATGATTAGGTCATCTCATTCCTTTGGAACGTTTTTAGTCTTTGAGACAGATATTTAATGTCAACCATCTATCCTAGCCAACCAGACTCACCCCTACTTCCTCTTTTGATGCCTGCATGCAGTGTTGACGTCAGACTCTATCAGACTGACTCTAAATATCCTATGGGATGCAAGAGACGTATCATTCATTTGTGACATAGAGAATAGTTTGGTGCATCTAATGAGTCAACTGCAGGCTAGATATATTGCAGCTATACAGTGCCCTCCATAATGTTTGGGACAAAGACCCATCTTTTATTTATTTGCCTCTGTACTCCACAATTGGAGATTTATAATAGAAATAATTGCATGTGGTTAAAGTGCATATTGTCAGATTTTAATAAAGGCAATTTTCATACATTTTGGTTTCACCATGTAGAAATTACAGCAGAGTTTATACATAGTCCTCCCATTTCAGGGCACCTTAATGTTTGGGACACAGCAATGTCATGTAAATGAAAGTAGTCATGTTTAGTATTTTGTTGCATATCCTTTGCGTGCAATGACTGCTTGAAGTCTGCGATTCATGGACATCACCAGTTGCTGGGTGTCTTCTCTGGTGATACTCTGCCAGGCCTGTATTGCAGCCATCTTTAGCGTATGCTTGTTTTGGGGGCTAGTCCCCTTCAGTTTTCTCTTTAGCATATAAAAGGCATGCTCAATTGGGTCCAGATCAGGTGATTGACTTGGCCACTCAAGAATTGACAATTTTTTAGCTTTGAAAAACTCCTTTGTTGCTTTAGCAGTATGTTTGGGATCATTGTCTTGCTGTAGAATGAACCGTGGCCAATGAGTTTTGAGGCAGTTGTTTGAACTTGAGCAGATAAGATGTGTCTATACACTTCAGAATTCATTATGCTACTACCATCAGCAGTTGTATCATCAATGACGATAAGTGAGCCAGTACCTTCAGCAGCCATACATGCCCAGGCCATAACCCCCCCCCCCCCCACCGTGTTTCACAGATGAGATGGTATGTTTTGGATCTTGGGCAGTTCCTTCTCTCCTCCATACTCTGCTCTTACCATCACTCTGATATAAGTTAATCTTTGTCTCATCTGTCCACAAAACCTTTTTCAATAACTGTGGTTGCTCTTTTAAGTACTTCTTGACAAACTGTAACCTGGCCATCCTATTTTTGCAGCTAACCAGTGGTTTGCATCTTGCAGTGTAGCCTCTGTATTTCTGTTCATGAAGTCTTCTGCGGATAGTGGTCATTGACAAATCCACACCTGACTCCTGAAGAGTGTTTCTGATCTGTCGGACAGGTGTTTGGGGATTTTTCTTTATTATAGAGAGAATTCTTCTGTCATCAGCTGTGGGGGTCTTCCTTGGCCTGCCAGTCCCTTTACGATTAGTAAGCTCACCAGTGCTCTCTTTCTTCTTAATGATATTCCAAGCAGTTGATTTTGGTAAGCCTATGGTTTGGCTGATGTCTCTAACAGTTTTATTCTTGTTTCTCGGTCTCATAATGGCTTCTTTGACTTTCATTGGCACAACTTTGGTCTTCATGTTGATAAACAGCAATAAAAGTTTCCAAAGGTGATGGAAAGACTGGTGGAAAGACTAGGTGCTGAGAGCTCTTCTACCTGCATGAAGGAGACATTAAACACACCTGAGCAATTACAAATACCTGTGAAGCCATGTGTCCCAAACAATATGATGCCATGAAATGTGGGGACTATGTATAAACACAGTTGTAATTTCTACGTGATGAAACCAAAATGTATAAAAATGGCCGTTAATTAAAATCTGACAATGTGCACTTTAACCGCATATGATTTTTTTCTATTACAAATCTCAAATTGTGGAGTACAGAGGCAAATAAATAAATGATGAGCCTTTGTCCCAAACATTATGGAGGGCACTGCATGTCCATAAATTAAAAAAATGTACAGAAAGCTTCATCTTTTGACATGGAAATATAAAGTATTAAACGCTGCAAATCTGACTTGAAAACAAAAATTGCTGGAAAGCAAATCAGGCCAGACAGCCTCTAATAGTGAAAGACAGGTTCACATTTCATTATACTTCTTTAACTCTTCTTCAGTGAAAAAAAAACTGCTGGAGGAACTCAGCGGGTCAGACAACATCCATGGAAGAAAATGGACAGACATTGTTTCGGGTTGGGACCTTTCTTCATTCTGTATGCTGCCTAACCTGCTGTGTTCCTCCAGCACTTTGTTTATTGCTCAAGTTTCAGCATCTACAGTCTATTGTGTCTCCAACTCTACTTTAGTGTTTGCTTGGAGCATTATTATTATTATTACGTCTTTCATATCTTCTTGGAACATCACTTCTAAGTCTTCATTTCTTTCAAATAATGCCTTCATATTATTTCAGAAGCAAGGAACTGCAGATGCTTGATTACAAAAAAAAGACACAAAGTGCTGGAGTAACTCAATGGGTAAGGCATCATCTCTGGAGTACATGGATAGGTAAAGTTTGGGTCGGGACCCTTCTTCCAACTGATTTAGTCGGAAAAAGGGTGCCTACCTGAAACGTCACCTATCCATGATCTCCAGGGATGCTGCTTGACCCGCTGAATTACTCCAGCACTTTGTATCTTCGTATTATTCTTGGATTACTAATAAGCGATTATCTCAGCATAATGTTACATTATTTTGAAATTTTTCATCAGTTCATACAATGAACTATGGTGAAAAAATGCCAATTTCTCAAATTTCTATTTACAATTTTAACTTTATATCTCTCTGAGCATTTGTACCATTGCCATGTTTAAGAAACATTTGGACAGATTCACGGATAGGGTAGGTTTAGAGGGATATGGGACAAAAGCAGGCAGGTGGAACTAATTTAGATAGGCCATGTTGGTCGCTGTGGGCAAGTTGGGCTGAAGGGGCTGTTTCCATGCTGTATGGCTCTCTGACTCTATAACAAGTGAAAATCAAAAGAGGCTACAGATACTGGAAATCTGAAATAGAAAAACAAATGCTACAAATACTTAGCAAATCAGGCAGCATCTGTTGCATCTGATCTTTACCCTTAGTTTTTTTTTAGATAGAATCAAAGAAATTTCAGACATTAAAATTGTTCTTATCTTTCACAATATAGAGTTAATTTCCAATATTTCTTGCTTAAATATATCAATAATTGTGTGGTTAACATTATCCATCCAATGTAATATTAATATGGCTAAGCAATTCTAAATGATACATGGTTTGCTCTCTTGTCCTGAATTTGGATTCAAGCTCTTGCCTGGTTGATATTCAATAGCCTCAAAAGAAAAGCTGCTACTCAAACCAAACATATGCAAGAGCAGACCCTTTTGATAATCAATTCAAATTTATGCACATATCAATGCCAAGACTGCAGATAGCAAAAGTCATTTTTTTGAAACTGCAACGAGGTTTTGTAGACCAAAATTAATTTCAGAATATCAGTTAAACAATTAAAACTAAAATCCAAATCAAAATGGATATATAAATACTTTTGTAACAAGTCAAGTCAAGTCAAGTCAAGTCAAGATTAACATTGCATAAACCAGTTATTCACTGTATTGTTTGCTGGGGAACAGTTAAGCATGAGTGATCATAATTTCATTAAATTCAATATTTTGGCAAGGAAACTTGAAACAGGTACCATAAGGTTTCACGAGAGCTGATTCTAAGGTTGCATGGGTCACAATAAAGAGAACAAATAAGATACTAAATGGATAATGAGTATGGATGGAATATGAACGAGGCATTTTTAAAGATGTTTTAGAGGAACAAGTTAAACAGGACAGGATCACACTGGGCTCAGTAATGTAAAACGCCCAAGTTTGTGGCTTGGACTGTGAAATGCAAAAGTCAAGGAGTTACTAACAGATTTGCCCATTCAAAACTTTTGAATAGTTTTTAAATGGCTTTGACATTCAGAGACACTTAAAAACTTTTTTAATTGATGCGATTAAAAATATAATTTTTAGTTAAATTTTTTTTTAATGGTAAATAAAAATACATAGGTGCTACAACCGATTTGGAAGGCAAATCGGCAAATCAGTTCGCTCCATCACTGGACTCCCCGTGGAAATCAACGGAAATGTCCAGTCTGGGGGAATCACTAGTCAGATTCTACGCTGTCATATGTGAAGACGTTGTAGGATTCAAGAGCTTCAGTCTCCATAGGCAATAGATTAAAAGGCAAGGAGAAAAAGGTGATTTACTTACTTAAAAATACTTTGGTTTGGTTTAGAGTTCTAATTAATTTAATTGTCATCTTTTATTTTTTAAAATATTTTTTAAATATTTTTTTAAATATTTTTAATCACATGAATCTTAATATTTTCTAAATATCCTGTATGTCAGAGTTATTCAAAGTTCTCATTGTTTTCACAATTAACACAATTTCACAATTTTCACAATTAACATATCTGAGCTCAAAGGTACACAAAAATGCTGGAGAAACTCAGCGGGTGCAGCAGCATCTATGGAGCGAAGGAAATAGGTAAAGTTTCGGGCCGAAACCTTCAGACTGATAGGGGGTGGGGAGAAGAAAGGAAAAAAGGAAAAAGGCGGAGGAGGAGCCCGAGGGCTGGGGGAGGGGAGGAGACAACCAGATGGCTGATGAAGGGGAGGCAACAGCAAGGGCTAGCAGAATTGGGAGAATTCAATGTTCAAGCCCCCAGGATGTAGACTGCCCAAGCGGAATATGAGGTGCATTTCCTCCAATTTACGGTGTTGCTCGCTGTGGCCATGGAGGAGACCCAGGACAGAGAGGTCAGATACAGAATGGGAGGGGGAGTTGAAGTGCTGAGCCACCGGGAATTCAGGTTGGTTATTGCGGACCGACCGGAGGTGTTCGGCGAAACGATCGCCAAGCCTCCGCTTGGTCTCACCGATGTAGATCAGCTGGCATCTAGAGCAGCGAATGCAATAGATGAGGTTGGAGGAGATGCAGGTGAACCTCTGTCGCACCTGGAACGACTGCTTGGGTCCTTGAATGGAGTAGAGGGGGGAGGTGAAGGGACAAGTGTTGCATCTCTTGCGGTTGCAACTCATCTCTTGCGGTTGCAACTATCTGAGCTCAAGTTTGCCCAAGTGTCAAAAGATGTCAAGGGGCAAGATCTCAATCTGTAGGAAGGAACTGCAGATGCTGGGTTTACCCCGAAGATAGACACAAAATGCTGGAGTATCTCAACGGGTCAAGCAGCATCTCTGGAGAAAAGAAATAGGTGACGTTCGGGTTGAAACCCTTCTTCAGACTGAGAGAGGAGAGGGAAACTAGAGGTATGAAAAGGTACTGAACAAATCAGAGCCAGCATTGATGACCAAAGAAAGGTGGAACCCCCAATGGTCCATTGTTGGCTGTGGAAGAGGTGATAATGAAGGTGTACGAACACTGAAACTAGCAGGATGACGGTAAAACTGGTTGGACGACTAGGGTGGGGGAGGGAAGAAGAGAGAGGGAATGCAAGGTCTCAAGTCTGGTCACCATCCAGAGCAGACTGCGGAGTTTCAGGGAGCTGGACCCTCCATCCCTGGTAGGGAAGTGCAGGTGAACTTAGTCCAGGAAGATCTGACCCATGATTAAAATGAGAACAGGATCATCACTGGTTGGTGAAGAGATCAGAATAGTGGAAGGGAAAAATAAAGATATTTAAAAACAATGATTTTGAAATAGAAATGTATTTTAAAAGATAATTTTAATTAATTTAAATAAATTAAAAGATATTTTAACTAGACTCAACAAAGGTTAAATATAGGAGAGGTGCCGGAAGTGTGGAGGGTGGCAAATGTTGTGCCTCTATTCAAGAAGGGCTGCAGAGAAAATGCTGGGAATTATAGGCCAGTGAGCATAACATCTGTCGGAAAGTTACTAGAGAGTATTCTGAGGCATATGGATGGACAAGGGCTGATTAAGGAGAGTCAGCATGGTTTTGAAATTGGGAGGTCATGTCTCACAAATCTGATTGTTTTTTGAAGACGTGACCAAAAAGGCAGATGAGGGCAGAGCTCTAGATGTTGGATTTCAGTGGATTTCAGTAAGGCATTTGATAAGGTAGGCTGCTCTGGAAGGTTAGATCGCATGGGATCTGAGGAGAGATAGCTGAATAAATGGAAACTTGGCTTCATGGAAGGAAGCAAAGGGTGATGGTATAAGGTTGCTTCTCGGACTGGAAGCCTGAGACTAGTGGTGTGCCTCGAGGTTCGGTGCTGGGCCCGTTACTGTTTGTCATCTACAATGATTTGGATAAGAACATACATGGGAAGATTAGCAAGTTTGCTGATGTTACAAAAGTGGGTGGTTTTGCAGATAGTGAAGATGGTTGTGAAAAATTGCAGCAGGATCTTGATCGATTGGCCAGGTGGGCTGAGGAATTGTTGATGGAATTTAATACAGAGAAATGTGAGGTGTTGCATTTTGGGAAGTTTAACATGGGCAGGACCTACACAGTGAATGGTAGGACTCTAGGGAGTGTTGTAGAGCAGAGGGATCTAGGAGTGCAGGTGCATGATTCCTTGAAGGTCAAGTCGCAAGTGGTCAAAAAGGCTTTTGGCACATTGGCCTTCATCAGTCAGAGTATTAAGTATAGAAGTTGGGAGGTCATGTTGTATAAGATGTTGGTGAGACCGCATTTAAAGTGTTGTGTTCAGCTCTGGGCACCATGTTATAGGAAAGATGTTGTCAAGCTGGAAAGGGTACAGAGAAGATTTACGAGGATGTTGCCAGGACTAGAGGGTCTGAGTTATAGGGAGAGGTTGAGTAGGCTGGGACTATTCCTTGGAGCGCAGGAGGATGAGGGGTGATCTTATAAAGGTGTATAAAATCATGAGTGGTAGATGCACAGAGTCTCTTGCCCAGAGTAGTTGAATCGAGGACCAGAGGACATAGGTTTAAGGTGAAGGGGAAAAGATTTAATAGGAATCTGTGGGGTAACTTTTTCACACAAAGGGTGGTGGGTGGATTGAACGTTTAAGAAACATTTAGACAGGTACATGGATAGGACAGGTTTGGAGGGATATGGACCAAACGCATGCAGGTGGAACTACTGTAGCTGGGACATGTTGGCCAGTGTGGGCAAGTTGGGCTGAAGAGCGTGTTTCCATGTTGTATCACTCTATGACTAAAAGTGAAGGTAAAACACACATTTGTTGAAACAAAGTTGAAATTAGAAAATTAACATTGTTCTTTGGATGTATCCAGCAATTAAAGTATTAAAATAAAATATATATCATGTGCGTAAAGGATAAGTTATAGTATGTGCAATTTTAGCTTCATCACCATTGGGAAACTTACTTGATCAAGTGTAGAAACAAGGAACAGCAGATGGCTGGTTTACAAAAAAATAGTTAATACACAAAAGTACACAGAGTGCTGGAGTAACTCAGCAGGTCAGGCAGCATCTCTGGAGAACATGGATAGGTGGTGTTTCCATAGATGCTGCCAGACCCGCTTAGTTGCTCCAGCAATTTATGCCTTTTATCGGTCAAGTGAAGGGTTGGTTTGGGGAAAATGCCCAACTTTTCATTTCAATGAAAGCAAAGGGGTGGCAACGTTTAGTGGGATGTAAACCCAGTGTTCCATCCATTGCTGGGGAATTATTGTTCAGTGAATGTTGGTTAAAATGACACTGAATGCAGCTTTTGCACATCTAGAACAGATGACTGTTTTGTTCCTTTCACTAGGTTGAATGCATATGTTCATCACAGAGGGTGAATATACACTGAAGCTTGCCTCACTGATTGTTAAAGGTCTTACCTGGACAGAGGATTACATGCTTTTATCACATTTCAAGATTTCCTTCCTATTGGCCTGGAAGAGATTACAGTTCATGCTGTGATATTGCAATGAAATTAAATTTGGTCTCTAAAAGGTTAACTTTCAGTTACACACAATCACTCATTTAATTGGAAGTTAATACGCAGCAGTTCATAAATTGGTTGACACTTCTGATACCACATCTATTTGAGACAGATTGGTTGCTGGCACATTACAAAGAGGTTTGTAAGTATAATGTTGGAATTGTTTATTTTATTAAGCAGAGCAACTTTGGGGAATTATGATTGCTATGATCCTTTTATTGAAAGGTGTGCTAGGTTTATGTTAAGTTTTCAGCTTTGATTAGCAGCTAGATGCCAAGTGAAGGGAACATTTTGGAATTTGGCTTCTCTTTGTTTTCCTTGAGCGAAAATAAATCGCGGAACAATTTAGGGGTCTACAACATTGTGCAGGGCAATGAGGTCTTTCTTCCACCGCTATCTGCAAATAGATGCCTAATAATTAGTTGTAAGACTGTTGATAGATCGATCAAAGCTTATATGATTTTTTACTGTTGTGGGGAACATTACAGAATATATTGATCTACATATAAAATAATTTTTGATCAATCATTTATTTAATAACAAAGTTTTTACTTAGCTGTCATAATACTTTACCTTCTGTAATACCAATCCCATGTTTCTCCTGGGTAAATTGAAGAAACTCACTTGAGGTAGTATATGGGATCCATTATGTCCAGATCCTTTGTTACACTATTATTGTGACAGTAAGAATATACTTCTGATTTGAGGATATATGATAACCACTAGTGAATTACTGAAAATATTGAATTGCATAAAATATTTAGTACTGACATAATATTTATACCAATTTCATATTGAGGATTTGGATGTCCACCATAATTGGTTGTATTCAGGAAAGAAGGTCCCCAGTGGTGAAACTACTCCTTTATTAGGAAGATGGTAACAAAACAGAGCTCATGTTAAATTGTGCTTTTGATAAAGATTACTTGATGGGTGTCCACAAGGACTGAAATCTGCATCTCTAGATTGTCCAATGATCAAATAATTATGACCATGGGGACAGGAGTAAGGAAGACCTGATTGAAATCAAGGCAGAGACAGCAGATGCAGGAAGTAATACATTGCTGGAGGAACTCTGTGGGTCAGGCATCTGTGGAGGGAAATGGACAAAGGTTTGTTTTTGTACTCTTTGAAATCCAGTTAGAAAGTAGGAAGATTAAAATAATGGGAACTTTCTGTTGGAATCTCAGGAAGACCACGAGTGAGCAAGACAGTCTTCAGTAAATGAGGCCACTGTTGATGATTCAGCAACTAGCTAATGCCACTCGTTAATGGTTTTACTAAGGAATGGGATTTTTTCCAATCAGCCCATCATATTTATCTTAACTGGTCAAGCTTTGGGAGGTCCTCTAGCATTTATTGTTCCCTGCCAACATAACATTAGCAGTTTAAAGCATTGCATCACAAAAAAGGCCATTTGTTCCTTTGGTTCCATGCTGGCTCATTGCAAATCAAACCCATGGTTCCATTGTCTCCATTTCCCTTCTAGCCATATGACTTATTTTCCCTCACTTGCCCATCAACTCCCCTTTGATTCTTTTGCCATTTACTTACACTAATGAGTAATTTACAGTATCAAATTAAATGACTAGCCTGACTGTGGGATGTGGGAGGGTGCAAATTCCACACAACGTCAGGATTAAATCAGGCTCAATGGAGTTGTGAGGCAAGAGCACTAACTCTGCATCACAATACCACCCAAAACAACAACGTTGTTTTTAAGGGCAGCACAGTGGAGCGGCTGGTTGAGGTGCTGCCTCCCAGCACTAGAGACCCAGGGTTCGATTCTGACCTTGGTTGTGTCTGTATGTGGACTTTGACTGTTCTCCCTGTGATCGTATAGGTTTCCTCCAGGTGCTATGGTTTCCTCCCAAGGTTCTGCAGGTTTGTAGATTAATTGGCCCTGGTGTGAAGGGAGTGGATGTGAAAGTGGGATAACTTACATCTAGTGTGAACAGACGATCGATGATCAGCGTGTACTTGGTGAGCCCAAGAGTCTTCCCTTGTGCAGGAACCCAGAATGAAGGAGGTAATTTAGCATTGGTTTACAAGCAGGTATGTGGTGGAAAATCAATTTGTTGCACACAAGACCAACACTGACTAAACCTGCCTTATTTATGTCCCATGTTGCTGCAGGGAAAGGTACAATATTTTTAACATTAAACACATATTTCTGTCATCCATTGTGCCACCTGATCCTGATGCATCAATGATAAATATTCTTCAGTTTTCTGCACATCTATCTCCAGGTTACAGCCTGGGTATTGCTTATTTTATAAAGGGACCTAGATGTCCAATTGAATGACTTCTGGATATGCATTAATTGTTAGCTGGATGGAATGGCATGGATTGCTGCCAGCAGTAATGGCCAAGAAATGAACAAACAATTAAAATTATATTTTCGTGGCAGAGGCTCAAGACGTCAATAATTATTACATTATTAAGAATGTATTTTCTATGTTGTCTCCCAAATGTAAAAATTCCGGCATTTATCCCAGTTATTTTAGTTGTGGCCACAACATTGGAAGAATTCCCCTGTTTTTCAAACATTTCAATAAAGAACAGCAGCTCCGTTAATACAGAAAATGGTTATTGATAATTACAGCGGGATCTTGATCAGCGAGGGAGGTGGACTTTGGAATGGCAAAATGGAGTTTAATTTAGGTAAGTGCGATGCTTTGCATTTTGGGAAGTTACACCAGGGCATGACCTTCACAGTGAATGGAGGAGCCTTTGAGTGGGATATAGAGCAGCGGGATCTAGGAGTGCAACTACACAGTTCCCAGGAAATTGTGTTGCGGGTCGATAGGATGGTGAAAAAGACTTTTGGAAATCAGGGAATTGAGTATTAGATGTCGGGGTGGAGACACAATGAACCACAGATGCTGTAACACAAAGTGCTGGAATAACAAAGGGGTCAGGCATCATCTGTGGAGGATAAGGATAAGTTAAATTAGGGATGTTATGTTACAGTTGTACAATACATTGGTGAGATCGCATTTGGAGTATTGTCTTCAGTTTTGGTCACCCTGCTGTAGGAAAAATGCCATTAAACTAGAAAGAGTGCAGAGAAGTCTTGAGGATGTTGCCATGATTCAAGGGTTTGAGCTATAGGGAGAGGTTGGGCAGGTTAGGTATTTATTCCCTGGAGTCCAGGAGGCTGAAACGTGATCTTGTAGAGGTGTATAAAATTATGGGAGGGATGGGTCAACTGAATGCAAATAGTAATTTTCCCAGGGTAGGCGTATCAAGAACTAGAAGACCCAGGTTTAAGGTGAGATGGCAAACATGTATCCGGAACCTGAGGTGCAGAGTGCAGTTATATGGAAGAAGTTGCCAAAGGAAGTAGTTAAAGCAGGTACAATAACAACATTTAAAAGTTGTTTGGACAAGTACATGGATAGGTAAGGTTCAAAGAGATATGGGCCAAGTGTGGGGAAAGAGACAAGCTTAAATGGGGTATCTTGGTCAGCATAGACAAGTTGGGCTGGGCCTGTTTCCATGCTGTAGAATTCTATGACTACTTAGAACATAGAACATAGAAAATGTCAGCACTGGAACAGGCCCTTTGGGCCAAAATGTCCATGCAGAACATGATGCCAAGATTATCTAACCTCTTCAATTTTCACATGATCCATATCCTCCCATTCCCTGCATATCCACGTGTCTGTCTAAAAGCCTTTAAATGCCATCATTGCATCTGCCTCCACCACCACCTCTAGCAGCGCAATCCAGGCACCCACCACTCTCTGTGAAAAAAACTCCCTCTGCCCCTCGAGTCTGTTCTGCCATTCAACAGGACCATGGCTGATCTGATTGTAATCTCAATTTTGCATTCCTGACTACACACTGTAACCTTTCCCCTTTAGTTTACCAAGAATCTACAGCATCTCCCTCTGCCTGAAAGAAGGTTCTGGTTCACTGCCCTTTGAGGAAGAGTCACAAAGACTCGTGGTCTTCTCTGAGATAGAAATCTGCTCAACTCAATCTTAAAAGGATGACCATTTACTTTTAAACAATTACTCACTCCCTATTCTAGATTCATGCACAAGAAGCAGCATCCTCTCTAGATTAGATTAGATTAGATAGCCCTTTATTGTCATTCAGACCGAAGTCTGAACGAAATTGCAACAGTCATACATAAAACAACAATAAACACATATTAACATCCACCACAGTGAGTCCACCCAACATCTCCTCACTGTGATGGAGGCAAAAGTCTTAGGTCTGCAGTCTCTTCCCTCCTCTTCTCCCTCTGCGCTGAGGCGATACCCCCCCCGGGCGATGTTTCCCGGGGTGGTCGAAGCTGCCGCCCACCAGTCCTGCAGACGCAGCCGCTGGCCCACGGCCAAACCCCGGACTCAGGCCACCACCGCCAGAACACCGTCCCAGCCACCCTCACGTGAGTCAGCGTGGAGGAAACAGAAACTACAGCATGTTTGTATTCTCTTTACTTGATAGTAGATGATGTGGGTAGGAGGATTGATGGTAGAGAGTGCGGGATACTCTAGGCCTTGGCTCTTGTCGTGCACCCCAGCACTTTGACATTGGTGAATACACAAGTGAAAGTTCACAACGCGAGCCAACAGATTTCTCCAGGGCTTGGTCTGTAAATGGCTCGGTTGGTTTACTGTGCCTGCAAGACGGATATCTAACAGTTGTTTTGTTATAGATTTGGGAGTGGCCTATACATTTGGTATTGGTTAAAGTGCAGTGGAACGTATAAAGAAGAATCAGCACTTTTATACTGAACGTACTCAATGCTTTCCACCATCAAAACATGAGGTGCATATGGGACTTGAATGGTACAAATCATAATGCATTAATTAATGTCCAGGCTAATGTGATGATCTCGACAACTGATTTGAAATGCCGATAATGTTATTATCAACAACAGTTGCGCTGAAATATATTACTTTAGACTTTAGAGATACGGTGTGGAAACAGGCCCTTCAGCCCACCGATTCTGTGCCGACCAGTGATCACCTGTACATTAACACTATTCTACACACGAGGGACAATTTACAGAAGCCAATTACCCTACAAACCTGCTGACTTTGGAGTGTGGGTGGAAACTGGAGCACCCGGAGAATGGACAAACCCACAGGGTGAACATACAAACTCCGTACAGACAGCATCCTTGGGCAGGCTCGAACCCGGGTCTCATGCGCTGTAAGGCAGCAACTCTACCACAGCACCACTATGCCACCCTACGGTTATACCATTTTCTTTCGGAATGCTCAGCCACCATTTAATAATTTGTAGAACTGATTTTCAGGTATAAATAGCCAACTTCTGAACCAGTGACTTTAAACCACAGAAACATTTATTGAAATACACATTGAATTATTTATATAAAATAATCCATTGTTCACTCTAGATGCTGCCTCACCCGCTGAGTTTCTCCAGCATTTTTGTCTACCTTCCATTACAGAGTTTGCTCTTATAATTTCAGTTTCAAACTGAAACCAGTAATCCCCTTTCAATCAAAAATACCATGTTAATGTGATAAACAGCACTCTAATGCTACTAAAGAACAAACTCTCGGTATTTCTGTATCTTTTGAACTGTCCTCTTCTCACTTTTTTTGTCTGTTAAATTCTTTCCTTACTCGACAAACCTGCATATTCATCCAAGTATTGTTTCACCTAGGTTAAAGGAAAAGTATTCTGGATATTAACAGTACTTATAAAAACGGCATAGGTTAGATTTGCATACCAGCTATAAGTTTAAAGGTAAGCCAGAGACTAAATTGGTATTATTCATATTTCACTGACTGCAGTGAATCTCTGCCCCCTGACATTATGTAACTATGTGTGTATTAATCTCTGTCCATGCCAGAAACTTTGATCCTAAGTCTTCTAACATTGGCCTTCTGCACCTCTGTTCTTGTTATTGGCATTTGCATCTTGGCAAAAACTCTTGCTATCTCTTCCCTCTATTACTGTTCACTTTCTCTTTGCATTATGCTTTTTCTTGCTCTTTGTGTGTCCGTTGATCTGACTGTCTGTCTCTCTGACTCTCTGCAGACTGGGTACAGATGGCCACATATTCCTGCATTCACTGTCTGATAGAGAGTGCATGAGAAGAGACTGATTCTTTTTCTCTCCATTAATCGGCAACATCTGTGCAAACAAAGGACTGAGAGTGACAGAGGGCCGGGTCCCTGCTGCTTAAGAGGCGCTTCCTAATGAACTCCATCCTGGACCAACATTTTACCACACCCCACTCACAGACAACAGAAAGTGGGAAGCCAATAGACTCCATACACATCAATACACAGCTATAGACATCAGTGCCCATTAATATACAGTCTTACTGAATGATATTCAGCCACACACAGTCATTGGCTGGGATTATGGGGCTCTTAATGGACTCTGTCTCAGTGCTGAAGATAGGCCCTGGAGATTGTGTAAAACAAAATCTGACAGTGAGTAAGAGTAAAACAAAGAGAGGTGCAACACAAGGAACTAGATGGCCAGGGAGATATAACCAGCAATTAGTGAAAACGAGGAACATATATGTGGATAAAGGGACATTTATAGATGATTGAGATAAAATGAAGTAACAGGAAGAGATCAAACCGATAAATGAACAGAAATTAGCAAATAGACAAGCAACTAAAATCCCTTTGGAGAGTAATGTTGCTGTCATAAAACCTATTCCAATGAGGCAATTCAGCAATTGCATGTGAGTTACTGTTTCACTAACATCAATGCATTGAACGTTATTAAATACTTTATTTATATTTAAAATGCAGCACAATTGTAATATTTTTGCAGATTTCAATTATATTCAGTTTCACCCATGATCGCAGTTGAGACAAATAATCACAGTAGGATGCAATGGTTGGAAGTGTCGTTAGCACAGTGTTCATCGCAAACTGCATGTAGTTCTGAAAGGATTAAAATCTCTTCCAGGTTTTTGAATAAATGATTTATTACTAAAATGGACACTGAGTTGAACAACGTTCGGTGAAAAAATTGGTGGGAAAATCCTTTCAAATACCCAAGCACTGATCAAAAAGATGTGATTTTGTATAATCTGTCCTTGACTGAGGTTTTCTTGACTGATCAGACACTGTTAGAGCATGTATAGTGAATTGTGCATTGCATTCATGGCTATCCAATAAAATACAAAGATTGGAAGTACAAAAAGTATAATTATGTAAATAATCGCATGTATGAATCATTAATTAATTGAGTGATCTGATATTTTGGTGAAATGTTTAAGAAAGAACTGCAGATGCTGGAAAAATCGAAGGTAGACAAAAATGCTGGAGAAACTCAGCGGGTAAGGCAGCATCTATAGAGCGAAGGAATAGGTGATGTTTCGGGTCGGTCTGAAGAAGGGTCTCGACCCGAAACGTCACCTATTCCTTCGCTCTATAGATGCTGCCTCACCCGCTGAGTTTCTCCAGCATTTTTGTTTACCTTTGATATTTTGGTGATGTTGGTTGAGTGAGGAATAAAGACCTCCAGAAGAATAGTTGAAAAGCAGACATGTGATTAGAATGAGCCTGCTTCAATAAAGCTACAATTATTATCAGTCTTATCATTCCCATCAAATCTTAATCAGTCCAAAGAAGGATCCCGACCTGAAACTTCACCTATCCATGTTCTCCAGAGATGCTGCCTGACTCATAGAAACATAGAACATAGAAAATAGGTGCAGGAGGAGGCCATTCGGCCCTTCGAGCCAGCACCACCATTTATTGTGATCATGGCTGATCATCCCCTATCAATAACCCGTGCCTACCTTCTCCTGACTCCACTAGCCCCTAGAGCTCTATCTAACTCTCTCTTAAATCCATCCAGTGATTTGGCCTCCACTGCCCTCTGTGGCAGGGAATTCCATAAATTCACAACTCTCTGGGTGAAAACGTTTTTTCTCACCTCAGTCTTAAATGACCTCCCCTTTATTCTAAGACTGTGGCCCCTGGTTCTGGACTCGCCCAACATTGGGAACATTTTTCCTGCATCTAGCTTGTCCAGTCCTTTTATAATTTTATATGTTTCTATAAGAAACCCTCTCATCCTTCTAAACTCCAGTGAATACAAGCCTAGTCTTTTCAATCTTTCCTCATATGACAGTCCCGCCATCCCAGGGATCAATCTCGTGAACCTACGCTGCACTGCCTCAATCACAAGGATGTCCTTCCTCAAATTAGGAGATCAAAACTGTACACAATACTCCAGGTGTGGTCTCACCAGAGCCCTATATAACTGCAGAAGAACCTCTTTACTCCTATACTGAAATCCTCTTGTTATGAGTTACTTCAGCACTTTGTGTCTTTTGTTGTAAACCAGCATCTGCAGTTCCTTGTTTCTTCAATTGCTGTGTTGATTGCTTCCAGAAATGATGCAGAGAGAAGTGGTTGTACTTTCTCCAAAGTGTGTTCATTTCAGAAAGTGGTGCGCTTGGCTCTATGTTTAAATTACATTCTGCACTCTGTATCTTCCCCGTTGTTCTACCTAGAGTACTCACGTTTGGCTTGATTGTAGTTATGTATAGTATTAGCTGATCTAATTGGAGAGCATGCAAAACAAAGGTTTCAACTGTACCATGGCACAGGTGACAATAATAAACCTAAACCTAGCAGGCTTAAATTTACAGGCAATGACACTATCAGGGAATGAATTTATCAGATTGTGAAAAGCATTATTTTACACTACTTAGTCTTGGCTTTGTAGTTTTTTCATTATTACCTAGGAATATCTTGGATGTTTTTCATCAAATTTCTCAAATTTAAAACAATAAATAAGGTAGAGCCAATCAGAACTGTCTACCATATTGATTCAATGCTATGTCATGATATGTAGGAACCAATCTGAGGGCCTTAATTTACACAATGGAATCTGCGCACAACAGCAGTTAGGTATTTGGAAAGCTTTTAATGGAGTAAAAACAAGTACTCCAGGAGTAAAGGACATCAGTCTACCTTATGCTCAGTGATGGTAGTCATGCCAAGCACTTTAAAATAATATTGCTCAATTGTGCATTGGGAATCAGTACAGACCTGTACTTAATACAGTACAGTACATCTGCCTCAGTTCATCTATTTGTACTTAATTGGACAATGATAAAATCTTTCTCCAGATTGAGCATGGTTGAAGTTGTCCCATTTATACTGGCCAAATCATTTTACTGCCTCGGATAAAGGGATGAGGAGGAATTTTACTGCCTTTGGAATGGAGATGAGGAGAAATTTCTTCAGCCAGAGGGTGGTGAATCTGTGGAAATCATTGCCACAGATGACTGTGGAAGACTGTGTAATTGGGTATTTTTAAAGCAAAGATTGATAGGTTCTTGATTTGTAAGGGCGTTAAAGGTTATGGGGAGAAGGCAGGAGGATGGGATTGAGAGGGAAAGATAGATCAGCCATGATTGAATGGTGGAGTTGAATCGATGTGCCGAATGGCCTAATTATGCTCCTATGTCTAACGAATTTATAATCCTTCTTGTCTTATACATGTACACGTGTTGTTGTATTGCTTTGTGATTCAGCCACCCTAATGGATATGTTTATTCCCAGAAGAAGTGTGTTAAATCACACTCCAATGTTGCTTCAAGCCTTTAAAAAAAAAAGTTCAAGTAAACAAATAAAATCACAGATGCTGGAATCCGAAACAAAAACAGATATTTTGGAAAGACTCATCTGTGGAAAGAGAAAGCAATGTTTCGGGTCCGGCACCCTTTCTCACAACTGGGGGCAGGAACAAAGTGTAAGGCAAAACACTATATGGGGGGTTGATGAAGACAAGGCAAGTGATAAAGAGCATGAGCACTAATCATTATTGTGGGATATTAAAATAATACGTGAAGGAATGGGACTGGGAAATGACAGATAGAATTGCCTGAAACATTCACCTTTTTCTCTTTTTTGTAGATGCTGCTCGACTGGCTGAGTCCTTCCAGTATTTCTGATTTTGTTTAATAGTGTTCAGTTGACTGTCACTCTTCAATCTTGCAAGCAGCCAAAAGTGTTAAGATTAATCTGACTTTAGAAATTACAACAGGATCCACTCATGATCTTCGGTTCAATCAGGATTACATCATTCAGGAAATTAATTCTGTTCATATCTGATTATAAGCATTATTTTCAAAGTATTTTATTTTCACTTTCATAGAATCTTAGTCATGGAGTCATACAGCATGGAAACAGACCCTTCGGCCCAACTTGTCCATGCCAACCAAGGTGCCCCATCTACATGTCCCACCTGCCCTTGTTTGGCCCATATCCCTCGAAACCTTTATTTTCCATGTACCTGTCCAAATGTCTTTTAAATGTTGTTATACTACCTACCTCAACTACCCCTCTGGCAGCTTGTTCTATACGCCCACCACTCTGTGAAAAAGCTGCCCCTCTGATTCCTATTAAATCTTTCCACTCTAATTTGATTATTTCAATTTATTTTAAAGGGGAAAACTTAAATAGTTCTATTTCCTAAATCTGAGCTAATACATGCTATTCAACTTGAAAACAATCCTCAATGGAAGTTGACTGCTTTTAATGTTTTTTAATATGCTATCATAGATTTAGGATAGGTTTTAGGCTTCTTTTTTCTACAATGTATTTTTTAACTTAATGGAAAATTACCCGTTACTATTTTGATCAACACCACCTTGTGTTTACTGTTTTGGTCCATGTGCTCAGTCGTCCTCTGAAAGCCTTTTATTTTCATTTGATTTTCAGGACGGGTGTGTTACTGACAAAGCCAGCATCAATACCGCATCTGTAATAGCCCCGGAGAACATCATGATGAACCAAAGGTAGACACAAAATGCAGGAGTAACTCAGCGGGACAAGCAGCATCTCTGGAGAGGGAATGGGTGACGTTTCGGGTCGAGACCCTTCTTTAGACCGATGTCAAGAGAGTGGGCGGGACAAAGAGAATATAGTCGGAGACTGTAAGACTGGTGGGAGAACTGGGAAGGGGGAGGGGATGGAGAGAGAGAGGGAAAGCAAGGGCTATTTGAAGTTAGAGAAGTCAATGTTCATACCGCTGGTGTGTAAGCTACCCAAGCGAAATATGAGGTGCTGTTTCTCCAATTTGCGCTGGGCCTCACTCTGACAATGGGGAGGGCCCAGGACAGAAAGATCAGATTGGGAATGGGAGGGGGAGTTAAAGTGCTGAGCAACCAGGAGATCAGGTAGGTTAAGGCGGACTGAGCGGAGGTGTTCAGCGAAACGACCGCCGAGCCTGCGCTTGGTCTCGCTGATGTACAGAAGTTGACACTTGGAAAAGTGGATGAGGTTGGAGGAAGTGCAAGTGAACCTCTGCCTCACCTGAAAAGACTGTTGGGGTCCTTGGATGGAGTCGAGGGGGGAGGTAAAGGGACAGGTGTTGCATCTCCTGCGGTTAACAGGGGAACGTGCCCGGGGAGGGGGTGGTTTGGGTGGGAAGGGACGAGTTGACCAGGGAGTTGCAGAGGGAACGGTCTCTGCGGAAAGCAGAAAGGGGTGGAGATGGGAAGATGTGGCCAGTAATGGGATCCTGTTGGAGGTGGCAAATGTGGAGCGGGCGATGCCTTACTTGGGATTGGCGTGGAAGCTCCGGAGTGTTGGGCCTGCTGCATCTACATCGGAGCTGTGGTCTGCAGAGCTTCCAGTGTGGCCGGCGCTGTCTTCAACATCGCGGAGACCTGGGACCCTTGCCGAGGGCCGCCAGAGTTGAATCTCCGCCCGGCGCGGCCTGTGGACTTCGGGAGCCGCGGACTCTGGTAGGAGGTGGCCGTTTTCGGATGTCCAAGCCGCGGAGGATGTCCTCCAGTCCCGATGTCGGACTTTCATCACCCCGGCGAGCGGGCCTGAACATCGGGCTGCCTGTAGCGGCGACAGCGTGGGTTCGGGAGCCCCCCGACCACGGGAGGATAACGGAGGAGGATGACTGAATTTTGGAGCCTTCCCTCACAGTGGGGAACTTTGATCCTGCTGTGTGGGGATGTCTGTGTTAAAAACTATCGTGTTCTGTGCTCTTTATTATTCGTATGGCTGTATGGCGACCACACAGTTCACTGTACCAATTGGTACATGTGACAAATAAATGTATTTTGTATCTTGTATCTTGTGTTGGAGGATTCTATGCTGTTCCGTTGGAGGTGGCGAATAATCTACTGCCCATCTCCACCCCTTTCTGCTTTCCGCACAGACCGTTCCCTCCGCAACTCACTGGTCAACTCATCCCTTCCCACCCAAACCACCCCCTCCCCAGGTACATTCCCCTACAACCGCAGGAGATGCAACAATTGTTCCTTTACCTCCCCCCTTGACTCCATCCAAGGACCCCGACAGTCTTTTCAGGTGAGGCAGAGGTTCACTTGCACCTCCTCCAACCTCATCTACTGTATCCGCTTTTCCAGGTGTCAACTTCTGTACATCGGTGAGACCAAGTGCAGGCTCAGCGATCGTTTCGCTGAACACCTCCACTCAGTCCTCCTTAATCTACCTGATCTCCCGTTTGCTCAGCACTTGGTTTCGGCCCAAAATGTTGCCTATTTCCTTTGCTCCATATATGCTGCTGCACCTGCTGAGTTCATCCAGCATTTTTGTGTACCTGGGATTTCCCAGCATCTGCAGTTCCTTCTTAAACACAATGCTCAGCACTTTAACTCCCCAGATTCCCAATCTGACTTTTCTGTCCTGGACCTCCTCCATTGTCAGAGGAAGGCCCAGCGCAAATTGGAGGAACAGCACCTCATATTTCGTTTGGGTACCTTACACCCCAGCGGTATGAACATTGACTTCTCTAACTTCAAATAGCCCTTGCTTTCCTTCTCTCTCCATCCCCTCCCCCTTCCCAGTTCTCCCACCAGTCTTACTGTCTCCAACTACATTCTATTTCTGTCCTGCCGTAACGCTGCATGGTAAATTCATTTCACTGCACCTTTTGGTGCATGGGACAAATAAATTGACCTTTGAACCTATGAACCTTTCCCCTGACATCAGTCTGAAGAAGGGTCTCGACCCGAAACGTCACCCATTCCTTCACTCCAGAGATGCTGCCTGTCCCGCCGATTTACTCCAGCATTTTGTGTCTACCTTCGATTTAAACCAGCATTTGCAGTTCTTTCCTACACATCATGATGAACCATCTTCTTCAACAGCTGCAGTCCGAATCGTAATGGCATTCTGGGAGTGCTATTGGGTAGGTAGTTCCAGCAATCAGTCACTGATGGAGAAGCAACAGCAATGTTGTTCTGTCAATATAGTATATAATAATAATAATAATAATAATAATAATAATCATTTTATTTACTGGCGCCTTTCTAAAACCCAAGGACACCTTACAATGCATAGAATCACAACAAAACAAAAAAAACACATAATCGGAATAAATTAAATAAAAAAACACGACAGTACACAAATCAAGGACAGAATTCAATTTCAAAAGCACCAAAAGAAAATAAGAAACACAAGTTTGAGGAGAGAGCAGCGGCGACCAATGATCGCCAAGTATATGATCGGAGGGGAGGTATTCTGATATCTCTGTGATATCGCTCATGGTTTTTGGAGGTAAAAATATCCAATTTCAAAAACTGCAATGCACATTTGAGAAATATTAGCAAGCTCGGTGTTTATACATGCAATTTTGTAATGGACAGAACATAGAACAGCACAGCAACAGGCCCTTCAGCCCACAATGTCTGTGCCGAATATGATGCCAAGACCAATTTCTCTCTGCCTGCACATAATGCATATCCCTCCATTACCTGCATATCCATGTGCCTATCCAAGGACTTCAAAAGAGTAGGAACTGGATAATAGGGATTTAAATATTCCACCCTTTTCTTTGAGCTGAACCCCATTTAAGAAATTATGTAGGTGCCAAAACCCCCCATAAATGCCATCAGATCTGAAATAGAAGCAGAAACATGGTAGATCAACTAGAATCTAACAAAACTGATCAGAATGGAAAGATGCTTGTGTTAAATTTCTATATTTGTGTCTATTTGCAAAAAAGGAGAAAGGATAATAGAGGTGGACCAATTAGGTCCACAAGGAATGAATGCAATTAAAAATCAAATTAACTGGAGATAGCAGAATATATACCACACTTAATGTTCAACCCAGACTGCCAGTAATAAGGGGGAGGAACACTGAGAGTTGTGGTTCTTGATTTTGTTACTTTAAACTCATGAAACTAACTCTGCATTCCTACATCCTCATGGCGTAATGCTAGCTGAACAGAGAAATACGGTTAAATAATGAAATAGATGGCAAGATTATAGAAAAATAGTTTAACCTGAGATTTTTGGTTGGTCCTTCTATATAAGAATGCAGCTGATATCTGTCATGAATGACTTCGAAAGACATTATTCAGCTTGTTGGAAGATCAATGGAAAATTTGACATTGCCATCCCTGAACTGAAATTATTGTGATGAGAATGGCATGTTTGCTGTTTAGAAATAGACGCACCACACCTGATGCATTGATACATGACATTTTGCAACAAGGCTTACATTTAATATTTGTTTAATGGTTCATTTTAAAATTAATTAACAAGTTTGTTTAAGTTTAAGTTCACATTTATTGTCACATGCACCAATTGGTACAATGAAATTTGAGTTACCATACAGCCATACGAATAAAAAGAATACAATACACGATAGAATTTAACATGAACATCCACCACAGTGGAATCAACATTTCTCACTGTGATGGAAGGCAATACATTTCAGTCAATCTTCCTCTTTGTTCACCCGTGGTCGGGGCCTTTGAACCCTCCGCATTTGACGCTACGGAAGGCCCGATGTACAAGCCCTCTCGCCGGGATGATCGGAACTCCGACGTCGGGACGGAGGAACACACTCTGCGGCTTGGAGTTCCCGAATCGGCTGCGTTTTACCGGAGACCGTGGCTTCCGAGACCACAGCCCCGCTGGACGGAGCTCCAACACTGGTGATCCCCAGCAAGGGTTCGACCCGCTCTGCGATGTTAAAGTCGGCAGGCCCAACACTCCAGTGCTCCATCACTGGCGATCCCCGGCAAGGGATCGCCCCACTCCGCGATGGTGATTCCGCGCTGTGCCTGCTGCTGAAGCTCTGGGCTCTGGACCGGTCTCCGGTAGGAAAGGCCACGCCAATCCAGTTGGTAGGCCGCGAGGGGGGAGCGACGATGCGACACAGAGAAAAGACGCATCTCCGTCCAGGTAAGTGACTGAGTAACGGTTTCCCCCTGTTTCCCCCCCACCAACCCCCACATAAGACATACTGAGAAACATTAAAACATACATTTAGACACACTAAAAATAACAAAAAGGGTGGAAGGACTAACGAGCTGCTGGCGAGGCAGCCACCCAATAAGTTAGATCTAAAAGTACCATTGGTGCAATAACTCTATCAAGGGAAATTACTGCCGGAGGTTGAGGGGAGACCTGATAGAAATATATAAAATGATGAGAGGCATAGATAGGGTAGACAGTCAGAACCTTTTTCCCAGGGTGAAAATGTCAAAGACTAAAGGGCATTGCATTAAGGTCAGAGGGGCAAAGTTTAAAGGAGATGTGCAGGGCTGTTTTTTACACAGTTGCCTGGATCATACAGCCAGGGGTGGTGATGGAGGCAGATATGATAGTGGCATTTAAGAGGCTGTTAGATAGGCACGTGGATATGCATGGAACGCGGGGATATGGATCATGTGCAGACAGAGGAGATTAGTTTAGCTTATTATCATGTTTGACACAGATGTTGTGAGCGAAGGGCCTGCTCCTGTGCTGTACTTTTCTATGTTTTATGTTCCACATATTCATATTCCTGTAAAAGGCATAGCTTCATCCTTGGGCATGGTCTAGCGTTTCCATATCTTTCCTAATCGAATAAATTGACAGGGAGAGAAGAATTTTATTTGTGAATTTTCTAGCTATGAATATTTTAAACATTTCAAGAGTGGTTTTAACTCCTAAGCTGCGTCACTGATGTGATGGGGTACATTCTGAAGCCTTGAAAGCAAGTATGCACATTTTGGATTCTATGGTTCTTTATTGTCACGTATGCACAGGATAGTGAAATTCTTTTGCACAACCACAAATGCAGAGTCACCACAATTTTGGCGCCGTTTAAAATTAAATAAACCAGAAAACACAAACAGTCCAACCCACATGTTGGAATTCCAGGGGTGGCCCCGATCCAGGAAGCCTTGCAGGCCGGCAACCCGACATCCTTCTCATCTGCTGACTGCCCTTGTGTCCCGGGGAATTATTCTGAGAAATAATACAGCATTTACATTATCAAACGGATTAATATTGTTTGCATTTTCAACACCAAAAGATAGAACTGTGGAAAGCAACATTAGGTTGTTGCACACACAGTTAGTGTTTCTTTGCCAAAGAAGTTTACGCTTGCGTGGTGTATCAGGCTCATTGATATACCTTGAAGCTCTGGCTTCATCTGACATGTGGGCTCTACCTTTCTTTGATCTTTGTTGCTGCCGTTGATTTGTCCTTTTGCAAACCTTTCATTCATTTTGTTCTTTGTACCTTTTTGTATCTCTCGTTTCCCTCTCCCCTGTCTCTCAGTCTGAAGAAGGGTCTCGACTTGAAACATCACCTATTCCTTTTCTCCAGAGTTGCTGCCTGACCCCCTGAGTTACTCCAGCTTTGTGTGTCTATCTATAGCTAGAATAAAGATACTTTAAATTGTTTAAAAAGCTGTATACCATCAGCAACCCCATGGAAACAAACAACATGTGCTTTCTCAATAGTTGGAATTTACCAAGCAGAACAAATGCCCTAAGTTTCTCATATGTGATTTTACAGAAAGTACAAATAGCAAATGGCTAGGGCTTCAATTTGTTGAGTGTTGGACAAAGCGCCAGTTTTCATTCCTCCTTGCGATCCCTTTGCAGAGTTAGTGGTGCTGAATTTCTCAGGGCTGTATTTTCCTGATTTAACATTCCCTCTCTCCCAGAGGAGATGACAGACGGCGTGTAATTTAGTTACATTCGCTCGGATGGAGAAACACCTGGCTCCTCTCCCCCAGGACAAGGAAAAACCTAACAAAAAAATTAAAAAGATAAAATCTACCCTCAATCTCTGCTTGAAAATATTATGTAAAATGTGGTGTCATTATACTTCAGAATTATTTACTTCAGATTTGATTTGATTATAATGTAATAATCTCACACAATCAAATGTAATGTGATTGATTATATGTCCATCCATTTGTCAATATCTATCTCTTTAACTTTCTGACTGCCTTCACGTTTGTCTATCTATCTTTATATCTATTTGTTGTCTATTTGCTTGTATGTTTATCAATCAACGTGGCTGCGTCATCTTATCATTTAGTCATATTTTTTTCCTTTCCTTGTCTACGATGATATCCATCTGCGTACATTTGTCTAGTATCGTCGATCTATCTATCATTCACAAAATATTAATTCCTGTGTCCTTGCATCTTTTTCTCTGCCCATTCTGATCTCATAAAGGCCATAGAGATCAGATAATGCACACCCCTGAAAATAACACTCATAATATAGTCTGATGAGTGAAATTAATTGACGGAAAATTGCGTGGGCCATAAATCAAGCGTGCTGACCTTCATGCCCAAATTCATGATGCACACGTCTGTTGCATGAAACTCTGCTAGAAATCATTAAATTTACTCTTTAATTGCTTTTTTTTGTCTTTTAAATGAACCCAGTGCCACTGGAGGACCAACTTTCCTTCTGGTCTGTGACCAGTTGTTTCACAACGGAAGGTGCTCAAATGTCACTTGACATGTCCAAGGCATCGATGCACCTACTTTTAGTCATCTGGATCACTTTAATAACTTGGGTGCATCTCTGGTAAGGGTTGCCATCTGTTGGTGGAGAATAGGGAAATGGGTAGGGAGCTGCAAGTCTGGTTTCTGGCGGCTGCGAAACTTAGCTGGTTACTGTTCTACTGGAAGTAAAACTCTTGTACTGGAAGCATTGAAAATATGGCAACATACAAGAGTCATAGAGTCATACTGCATGGAAACAGGCCCTTCGGCCCAAATTGCCTACACCGAACAATATGTCCCATCTATGCTAGTCCTACCTGCCTGCATTTGGCCCATATACCTCTAAACCTATCCTATCCATGTACCTGTCTAAATGTTTCTTAAACATTGTGATAGTACCTCCTCCGTCAGCTAGTTCCATACACCCACCACCCTTTGTGTAAAAATGTACCCCTCGTTGCTATTAAATCTTTCCCCTTTAACCTTAAACCTATGTTTTCTGGTTCTCAATTCCTCTACTCTGGGCAAGAGACTCTGTGCGTTTACCCGATCTGTTCCTCTCATGATTTTGTGCACCCCTATAAGATCACCCCTCATCCTCCTGTGCTGCAAGGAATAGAGTCATAGCCTGCTCAACCACTCCCTATAGCTCAAGCCCTCAGGTCCTGGAAACACCCTTGTAAATATGCACTGCCATCTTTTAAGCTTACTATTGTGATCATCATGTACAGGAAAGTCCCGTTCCTGTGCTGTACAGTTGTATATTGTACGTTATGAAGACAAAGTGCTGGAGTAACTCAGCATATCTCGGGTGGCATCTCTGGAGAACATGGATAGTTTCTACGTGTTAACTTATAACAGGTCATGCTTTGTTTGATTATGATGCAGATAGAGAATAGGCCAAAATAAGCCGTGCTTCAAGCAATGTCTCATCATTGCCTCTGCTGAGCAATGAACATCTTTGCAAAATTTCCCAAACCTGCCAATTCACAATAGCATAACATACTGTATCTGTTTCTTCAAGAGGATAGGGGACGGAATTTGTGTTGTACAGCCAAATGCAGCAGCAACTATAAGAACATTCTTTTACATATTTTAAAAAGGATAGCATTGTAACAAAAGATTAGAGAGATCCACAATCAGTTGCATGTTTAAGGTACATTCCAAAGTTGAGTAAAATTAGAAGTATAACTCTACTCTAAATCTAATACCAACTTTCAGTCACAAAACTGTCACAAGATAGTGTACATTTTAGACATGCCTTCCTGCAGCTTCATCTCCCATTTATATCATTGTGCTAATTACTTATGGTTAGTAATATTTTTGATTGAGAGAGAATTAGCCAAGAGGGATAGCAATACACACGTCATCTACTTAAAGCTGATGGAACTCAAGGGGAAAAATATATATACATAAATGTATATATATCTTTTTCCCCTTGAGTTCTATTGAGTTTTCCCTGAGTTATATGAATATACACACACACACACACGCACGCACGCACGCACGCACGCACGCACGCACGCACGCACGCACGCACACACACACACACACACACACACACACACACACACACACACACACACTCACACACACACACACACATATCTATCTATCTATCTATCTATCTATCTATCTATCTATCTATCTATCTATCTATCTATCTATCTCTATCTATCTATCTATCTATCTATTATATAAAACTCTCTGGCTGTCGTCCGTCTGTACGTCTGTACGTCTGTACGTCCAACGTTCTGCTTGACTTGTCCCGCCTTTGATACCGCCCCGCGCCCGCGCGGCGCGCGGAAACGCCGATATTTTTTACCGTTTCTAAAGAGGTTACGTTTATCTTTACGAATAGACGATCCTGATTAAATTTGGTCGTGTTTAGGTACGCTTTTTAAAATAAATACCTCTCCCCCCCCCAAACCAAACATTTCAAAATGTTTAAAAAAACAGCTCAGCCGTAGAATGTTAGTAAAGATTCCGTTGTGTGATGTCACAATGCACAATGGTCACAGATGTCCAATCAGAATGGATCCATTTACATATGCCTTTGCAGCGGCCCCAGCCCCGGCCCCTCCCCCCAACCCCCGCAGCATTGGGCATTGTGACATCACAAAATGGAACCTTCATTTACATTCTATTGCTGAGAGCTGTTTGTTTAACATTTTGAAATTTCCCCATTCCCTATCACCCCCACACACGTGGCGACGCCCTGCGACACGTGTGACAAATCGAAATGAATCCGTTTACATATGCCTTTGCAGCACCCACAGCCCAAGCCCCTCCCCCCCAACCCCACAGCCTGTGTCGAAAGGCGTCGCCACGTGTGTGGGGGGATAGGGAATGGGGAAATTTCAAAATGTTTAAAAAAAAACAGCTCTCAGCAATAGAATGTTAATGAAGGTTCCGTTTTGTGATGTCACAATGCCCAATGCTCAAAGATGTCCAATCGAAATGAACCAATTTACATATGCCTTTGCAGCAGCAACAGCACCAGCCCCTCCCCCACACCCCCGCAGCCTGTGTCGAAGGGCGTCGTCACGTGTGTGGCAATAGAGAAAGAGGATTGGGGGTGATAGGGAATGGGTAACAGATGGACTGTCCCTATCCCTCCTACTTCAACTCTCCCTCCCCACTCTTCCCACTCTCTCCTCTCCCCCTCCGTCCCCTCCCACACCCTCTCTTCCCCCTCCACCACCCCTCTTCACCCCATCTCCCACCCACCCCCTTCACCTCTCTCTTGCACCACTCCCGTTACCCCTCTGCCCCTCACTCCCCTCTGTTCCCCTCTCCCTCCCTCACCTCTCTCCCTCCCCCTCCCTCTCTCCCTCTCTTCCCCCTACTCCTCTCCCCTTCCCCTCATCCCCTCCCCCCTCTCCCCCCTTCCTGCCCTCCCCGCTCTCCTCCCACTCCCCACTCTCCTCCCCCTCCCTCTCACCCACCCTGATCTCCTCTCCCTCCCCAATCTCTCCCCTTTCCTCTTCCCCCTCTCCCCTCCCTCCCCCTCTCCTCTTCTCTCCCCACCCCGTCTCCCTCTCCCCTCTTCTCTCCCCACCACGTCTTCCTCTCCACCCCTCCCCGCCTGTGTTTGGGGGGTGGTTAGTGTGAGTGTGATGCCGCAGCCCCCCCCCCCTCCCGCAAACGCGCGTTGGGAAAACAGCCCGCCAACAGTCTCTCTGTCTTTAAGACAGAACTGCAGATGCTTGAAAATCAAAGGTACACAAAAAAATGCTTCATAACCTCAGCGGGTGCAGCAGCATCTATATCAAAAGAAATAGACAACGTTTCGTGAAAAAAAACGTCTGAGGATGGGTTTCCGCCAAAAGCATTGCCTATTTCCTTCACTCCATAGATGCTGCTGCACCCGCAGTGTTTCTCGAGTTTTATTGTGTGTACCAGTCTATCTGTCTCTCCCCTCTCTCTCTCTCTCTGCCCTTCTCTCTTCACAGCCCGCGGCTCAACTCATGCACGCCTGCTCCAACCCACCCCCTTCACCTCTCTCCCCATCCTCTTCTTCCTCTCTCCACCCCTCTCCTCTCTCTCCCTCCTCTCTCCCCACCTTCCTCACCCCCTTCCTCTCAACCCTCCTCCTCCCAAACCTCACAATTTTTTTTCTAACATTAAATGTTCTCTCTCTGCACCACCCCCCCCTCGAGACGCACCTGAGAGGTGATGGCTATTCGTCAGTGGATAGGGTGGAGATGGAATAAAAGAAGAAAATTAAAATATTAATACAATATCAAGGGGTGTGATGAGTGTGTGTGTTTGTGGGTGCCAGATTCACACCCCGCAACCCTGCTTTGGAGGTACAGACCCAACGGGTGGTTAGTGTGACATCACAGCCCCCCGCCCCAAACGCACGTTCGGTGTCCAGACCCAACGGGTCTGCACTTGGTCTGCCTGACTTGTGTCTGCCATCCGCCCTGACGTGTCACAAATCCCTCTTTGATACCGCTCTAGGCCACACAGCACGTGGAAA
>JAXLNO010003849.1:0-29119 GCA_038087875.1 Malacoraja senta
AGATCCGTAATGCAAACACAAGGACCCTATGACAACGCTTCAGATCAACAATGCCAATGTTATTGCAAAAATCAACACGGGGGCTCACTGTAATGTTTTGTCTTTATCGGATTTCCAGAGAGTAACGTTGTTCAGTATCAGTTTGTGTGCGAGAGGCGTATGAAACAGGCCTGCAGTCACCATCGGCAGTGGTCTGCAGGCAAGCAGCGCCAAGTCCGTATTGGGACGCATCGCAAGTGAGTGTTACTGGTAACTCCAAAGCGAAGTAGGCAAGTGTAGGTGCGCTGGCCAGCTGCAACTTGAGGGTAACAAAATCTCTTTGGTGCTGCGAAAACCAGGACCTTTGTGTGTCAGTTCCCGCAGGGGGCAGATATGTTGCTGAGGTTGGGAATAAATTTCCCCAAGTAGTTGACCATTCCAAGTAACCTTTGTAGACTCATAACGTCAGTAGGAACCGGCATCTCGTTGATAGCTGCAGTTTTTGATGGGTCTGGTCTGAGACCATCATTTGTGAAAACATGTCCGACGTGGGTAACTTCCGGGACTCGAAACTTGCACTTCAGGGGATTGAATTTGAGCTGAATGTCTTTGGCAAGGTCCAGTAATTTCTTCAGATTAGCATCATGTTCTGCCAAGTCGCGCCCGTAGACGAGAATGTCATCAACAATGATGGTGCATGGATACTCCGCAAACAATTGTTCTGTGCGTTGGAAAACTTCAATGGCAGAGTTAATGCCAAAGGGCATTCTCAGGAGTTTGTAGCGGCCGAAGGCGGTGCCAAACGTAATAAGATTGGACAAGTCTGGGTCCAGCGGAATCTGCCAAAACGAGCTTTTGGCATCCAGAATGGAGAACACTGATGTGTTGCCTATTTAAGCAGAAACTTCCTCTACCGTTTGCATAGGGTAGTGCAGGAGTTTGATGGCTGCGTTGAGATCTGTGGGGTTTATGCAAATACGGATTTCCTCCTTGTTTTTTTCATTGCAGCCACCATGGTGGAAACCCAGCCAGATTGGTCAGTAACTTCAGCAATGACACCCATGGCGACCATCCGCTTGATTTCATTGTGTACTCTGTCACACATGGCATGCAGAACACTGTGTGGTGCTCGAAACACAGGAGTGACGTTGGGATCAACAGCAATGTGGAGCTTGAGGGGCAGCTTGCCAAGCTCGTCGTTAAATAGTTCTCTGTATTGAGAAAGTATTTGCTGAGTGGGGCCCCCAGCGAGAAAGAGTTGATGGACAGTGCGGCCAAAATATACTAAGCCTAGATCGTGGCATGCATTGATACCGAGCAGAGTCTCAGAATCCCCCTTGATGATATAAAACTTTAGGGTATGAGACTGCGAGTCTATGGTGCAGTTTAAATCAGTCTGTCCAATGGGGTGTAGAACATCTCCCCCATAGGCCCGAAGCGGGGCTGAGGCCTTTTCAAGATGTTCAGCATTACAATTTTTTTTAAACTCAGAATACGAGATGACATTGCATTTCACGCCCGTATCAACCTTTGCAATCACAGGCTTGTTATTCACAAACATGGTACCTCAGGGTCAACTTGCTCATTAGAGGAAGGGAGGAGAGAGTGGATACTCCACAAACAATTGTTCCATTGTGCATTGGAAACTTCGCTGGCAGAGTTAATGCCAAAGGGCATTCTCAGGAATTTGTAGCGGCCGAATGGGGTGCCGAACGTAGTAAGATTGGACGAGCCTGGTTCCAGCGGAATCTGCCAAAATGAGCTTTTAGTATCCAGAACAGAGAACGGATGTGTTGCCTATTTGAGTAGCAACATCCTCTACCGTTCGCATAGGGTAGTGCGGGCATTTGATGGCTGCATTGGGATATCTGGGATTTATTCGATGAACTCAACTGTGACAAAATCGTTGGAGGTATGCTTAATGACAAGTTAAAAGATGAATTGCTCCGTAACACTGAACTGACCATTAATCAAGCTGAGCATGTCTGTCGGATTGCCGAGATAACATCTTCTCACACTGTGATCTCTGGCCAGTGTTTGCAGTCTCGTGTCAATCTTACAGACACCTTCTGTTGCAACAGCTGTTCACAGCCTTCCCCGGCCTCGCAACAGAGAAGGTCTGCTGCTCGATGTCCTAATGGTAACTATTCTCATGCTCAGGGTCAAGAATTATGTATTGCTTATGTAAAAATCTGCAATTTCTGCAAGAAATTCAACCACTTTGCAAGGTGTTGCTGTTCCCGTGCGACTCAATCTGTCTCAAGGCCGAGTTTGCACCTGTTACAACATGAGCTTGCTGATAACGAAAACCAAGAGCCTGATGTGCCATCCTCCGCTCATCTCTGTGAAAGTACAAATAACAGTTCAGCAATCCACAGCCTTGCCAAAGAACTGCGCTCATATCTGGTTAACGTGGACAGAGCCATTTACAGACGCAACTGTCAACATCTCCTACCAGTGATGGAACCGCGTCCTGCGACTCCACATCCAGAGGTTTCGCGTTTTGTATACCCACCCACTGCGGGACTGGCTGCTCCACTATCAGAGTCCGTATCCCCCGCGGCCTCCCCACGAAATTCGGCGCCTAGCTCGCCTACTTCACCACCTGCCCTCCCCGGCGGGTCCCCGGTCACATCCCTGATTCCCTCCCCGGTAACCTCTCCGGTAAAAGGAGGAGATGCGGACTCATACCGCACACATGCCAGGCGGGTTAGCAGGCCACCCATTAGATACGGTGATTTTGTGTAATTATCTATACTTCCTCATATGCATTATTAACATTCCGGCTCCTATATTATTTAGCCATCATGTCACCTCATATCTATGCTTTCTTTTGTTTCTAAAAGGAAAGATGTAGATTGGTTATTTCCTACTAACCAATTGTAGTGCTTGTCAGTAGTTGCTCCACCTAATATGCGATTCATATTACCAAGAGCTTGCTTCCATAAGCCACTCTGAGTAGCTGCTAGTTACTGTAATGTTCTGCAGACTGATGCTGTAAGTGGACTTTAATAAACATGTGTTGTATCTTGATGTGTGTCCGACTCGACTCATTACAACCATGTAGCAGTTATTTGCCACCATTGCAGATGACATCCTAATCGCCGGACAGAACGTCTGAGAGCATGATACAAACTTAAAGCTGGTTCTGGACCATGCCAAAGCAATCAACCTCAAGTTCAACCCCAAAAATGTAGGTTCTGGGTCAACGAGGTGAACTATGTGGGTCATGTATTCACCAGTGTCAGTCTCAAACCATGCCTTCTATAATTCTGTTGTGCTGAAGCAAAGCAAGAATTTCATTGTCCTATCTGGGACACATGACAATAAACTCTCTTGAATCTTGAATCTTGACTCCTCGAAAACCATCGCTATTACCGAGATGCCAGTACCCACGGACGTAACTGCATTACAACGGTTTCTTGGCACGATAAACTACTTGAGAAAGATCATCCCAAACTTCAGTGAACTCTTAGCCCCACTAAGGCAACTGACTCACAAAGATACAAACTGGTCTTGGCACGAACACCAGCAGAGGGCATTTGACACTCTCAAGCAACAGATGTCCTGCGCTCCAACACTCGCATTCTGCAAGCTACCTGTCACTTTAACCTTTTGACGCCTCCCAATAGGGTTTGTGAGCAGCCTGTCTCCAGAATGATGGTAAAGGCCACAGACCCATTGCTTATGCCTCCCGCACCATGACTGATATAGAACAGCGCTACGCACAGATCGAGAAGGAACTGCTTGCTGTGGTCTTTGCCTGCAGGAAATTGAATGACTTTATTTTCGGAACACTGTCACTGTTGAAATTGACCACCGGCGGCTGACCAGCATTCTGAACAAGCCGATGCACGCCACCCCTGCGTGCCTTCAACGAATGATGATGGAATTACAAAAGTATGACATTAGACTGGTGTACAAACGCAGAAAGGATATGCACTTAGCTGACACTGTCACGGGCTCCGCGCAACAGCTGCGAGAAATACTTGTTGGATGATGATGGTTTTGTTGTTATGAATGTCTCCTACGTCCCATCCTTGTGTCTGGACAATCTGGCAGCAAAAACAGCTGCAGATGACACTCTACAGTCACTCTCCTCTATCATCCGACGCGGATGGCCAGACAAGCAATACAGGCTACCACCCCTGATTCGCCCATTTTACCTGTTCATTATGAACTGGTTCTTCAGGATCATATCGTGGTGAAAGGTCACAAGGCAGTTGTTCCTGCATCTCTGCGAAACAAGTATTTCGATGCCATACACAGGGGTCATCCCGGAGTGGAGGCAACCATTCTGAGGGCAAAGAGTATGTTCTTCTGACCTGGAATGGCCGACTTTGTGCATGGGAACGTCAAGTCCTGTGCAGTGTGCAACAGCCTTGCACCACACCAACCCAAACAGCCCCTTCTCTCACACCCCACACCTGACTTGCCATGGTCTACTGTTGCAACTGACATTTTCGAGTGGTATGGCAATCAGTACCTGGTCCTGGTCGATTCGTACTCCGGAAGGTTCGAGATCGACCTACTCAGCAGAACCATCTCAGCCATGGTTGTTGAAAAACTGGAACACCACTTTTTTGACCACGGGGCTCCCGTTCATCTTCTCTCTGACAATGGCAGCCAATTTACCAGTCACATTTCAAGAAATTCGCTAAACGCTGGGATTTTCGCCACTTCACCAGCAGCCCCGAGTACCCGCAGTCCAATGGTTTGGCCGAACGTGCGGTGAGAAGTGCCAAACAAGTGATGGAACGGTCCCATTGGGCCAGTTCCCACGTCTATCACGACTTGCTTAATTTACAGAACATTTCTCGTGATCCGATTCCGGGTTCCCCTACCCAGCGTCTTATGTCAAGGCAGACTCGCACTACGCTACCTGTAGCTAAACAAATGTTACAACCACAAATTCGCTCCCCGGCTGTGATCCAGACAAAACTCCAACAGCGACGCGATACTCAGAAAAGATACTATGACAAGTCAAGCACACCGCTTCCGCCATTGATCACGGGACAGGTTGTCCGCTTGCAAAAGCCAAAAGGCTACGCCCCGCTGGACGTCATTCAAGGAACTACTCCCGAGATGCGCACTTACCTGGTCAGTGTCGATGATGCCACGTACAGACGTCCACGACAACACCTTCGTCTGGTCAATGAGCCAGTGCCGCCTCGACACTATCCTGACTACACAGCTGTGTCTCCTCCACGGTCCAACGGTTCCAGTCCCACGGTCCCACAACTTCCTGCTCACCCCGGTCCAAATGCTTTGCCTGCTGCATCGCCTTCCCGGCCGCTGCCGAGGTCTTTATCCTCACCCTCAACACCGGTCAGACCTGCGGTATCACTCCCTTCTCCCATTCAATCTCCCGTGAAGGGAGGAAACGGTTGGTACCATACGCGCACAGGTCGCGTCTGCAAGCCGAATCCAAGTACAAGGACTGTGTTTTAACGGTCTGTGAACTGTCTTCTCACTTGCTGCTCTCAGTGCACAGTACACAAAGTAAAGTGCACTCCCCTCATATTGGTGTTTTACTATATACTTCACTATATACTTGTTTAATTATGGTTTGCTTCTTTAAGAGGAAGGATGTAGATCAACCATATTAATCTCCGTCAATATAGCCTTCACCACATATATTATGCATGATACACATTCCACCATGTAATCCAGTCCGGGATTTGAGTAGGACTGCAGCCACTGATAACAGCCTGCCCGTCCCTTAGTTTGGGAGTCTGAAAGTTGATATGATGAGTGTAACAGTACATATTGTTCTCTCTGCATGGGTTTTAATAAATGCTTTGTGGTACACCTAATACTTTGTAATGGTTTGATTAGAAAACAGATACCCTATCTGGGGAGAGCTTGAATTGCAGCAGTCCCCATGGATGTGCTAGTGGGAGGAAAGTGTGAACAAGGGGAATGCCAGGATTTAAGTAAGGATTGTAAATTTGGAAATATAAGATGGGACAGACTGCCACAGGCTAATTGCACATCACAATGCCAGCATGCATTTCCCAGTCCCATCCAGATTCTCCACCACTTCTGAATGCACTGTATAGTCTCCTGGATGTGGAAGCTTAATAATCTCACACACATAGTCAGATCAGTGAAGATTTCAACATATCCCATCTCCGAACAGCTGCTGTATAAGACTCACATACTGCTCCAGACAATAGGTGCAGGAGTAGGCCATTCGGCCCTTCGACACACAAAACTGGTATAACAGTGGGTTGGATAGCATCTCTGGAGAAAAGGAATAGGTGCCGTTTCAGGTTGACACCCTTCCACAATATCTTTTTAATCAGTCACCATTTTTTCTCACATTCACATGCCCTATCCCACTCTCCCATTCTCTCCATTGCTTTAAGACTCATCCTCGATCTTCTGAATTTATTCACACTAACATCTATTCCTCTGTGGAAGGGGAATCACTGAAAACCACAACATGCCCACTTACCTCTCCCATTCTGAGGATCAGAGTCACAGATGTTGGAATGAAGTGGGATAAATCAACGGCCATCATCCTTTTGCTAGAGGAGGTAGTTTTGGCCATTTCTGGAGAGGCAAACAGTGGAAGGGCTGAAACATTTAACAGTTCTGACAAGCTCATTTCTGGTCAGCATTCTGACAGATCTCTTCTGGATACCATATGCATACTTCTCTTAACTCATTCCATGACTTCCCATCATGTTAATCTTGTGCCTTCTCTCAAGGTCAGACCTTATCTACTTTGAATTAATCAGACTAATCCAGCTATCAGCTCACACAGAGATCTTGTATCTGATGGTTTAGAGATGGGATCGAGACAGAGGTATAATTAGCCTATAGTCAGGGACGGTAAATATAACTCAATTATCTGTTTTGATGTGTAAAGGTTCACATGAACTTTGCCTCTGATGATTCAGATGAAGACTTGATTGGGGTAGTGTACAGATAAAGGCATTGACAGGCCTGCCGGGAGGTCTGTGTGAAATATCAATCGGAGTTTAACTTTGAACTTGGCATGATCTTTCCTCCTCTGATATGCCAATGTATTCAGATTCAGATTCACATTCACATTTATTGTCACATGCACCACTTAAAATACAGTGATATTTGAGTTACCATGCAGCCATACAATTAAAAGAACACAACACAATTAAAAGAACGCTAGAATTGACTTCCGGTGGCGTCATGTTAGACTAACAGACGTGCACCTAGCTCCTCTCCCGAAAAACTTCACGATTTATCGTGTAAAACGGGTCCAGAAATCGGGATTGTTTTTAAAAACCTTACCGGAGCTTCTGGTCATCGCGCTGATGACGTCATCGTTAAACGCGATGTTTTAAACGGTGGTTTGAAGCCCTTTAAATGAGTAAACTGTCTCCAGCTGTGAGCCCTCAGAGAGCAGTGAAAAAGCTGTTGAAAGACCAGAAGAAGTCTGAAGCAGAAGTTACTTCTGAAGTTACCTCATAAGTCTCTGAAGTGGCTGCAGAAATGGATACAAGATCTAAGAAAGACTTTGATGACTTGAAGAAATCAATGAAAAATTTGAAAGATGAGATTTCGGATAATATGAAGGAAGATAAGAAGGAAATGAAGGAAAATAGGATGGAAGATAAGAAGGAAATGAGGGAAAATACGGCAAAAATTATGGAAGGAATGGAGAAGATGATGAAGGATTTAAACGCTGGTAACCAGAAGAATATGATGGATTTACTGGACATTATGAATAAACGAATTGATGAGGTGAAAGATGGACTATCAGAGAAAATGGATAAGATGGATGTAACTACTACGGATAAGTTCACGGTTGTGCTTGAAACAGTAGCTGCAAGTATGCACACAATTACGGAATTGGAGAAAAACACGGCTCGAGTGGTTGAAGACATGGCGAAATTGAGGCAAGAATATGAGCAAATGAGGCGAGAAAACGAACAAGCTTCACTACAGATGGTGACTCAACTGGAGAAAGTCTCAGCCAAATGCCTGGACCTGGAAGCTCGCTCTAGACGCCAGAATTTGAGAATTCTTGGTGTTTCAGAGGGGGCAGAAGGGGAGCAGGTACGTGAATTTGCCATGGGCTTGTTGAAACAACTGTTGAATCTTTCCAAGGAACCGAAAATCGAAGTGGCTCATCGTGTCCCAAGATTTAAACAAAGATCTGGTGCGGGAAAAGCTTATCCACGACATATTATTGTGAAATTTCGGGATACTGTAGAACTGGAATATGTTATGAGCAAAATCAAATACGGTGTACAACTGCGGATGGACAAGGACACTATTAAGATATTCAGGGACTACCCGTATGAAATTGTGCAAAAAAGAAACAAATTTGATAAGGTTAAAGATCTTTTAAGAGGGAGAGAAGGGATCAGATTTGGGGGGTTTTACCCCGCGAAAATGCGTATTTCCTTTAATGGTCTTGAAAAGTCATTTGTTAAGCCTGAAGACGCATTCAAATATGCCCAAACTATCGTTGAAAAACAGAAATGAAAGGGAGTTTTGGCAGAACTGTACCATTCTAAGCAATGCTTTGTCTGGGGATAGTTACACTGTTATCTTTGGAATGTTGAATCAAGGACATTTTCTGTTCAAAACGTGTAAACAACTGAACAGTTGGAATATAAACCAGAAAATAATTGCTTATTGATTAAAATATTATAACCAATTGTAAGAACTTATCCTATTAACAACTTAACAAGTTATGTAGGTTAGATTAGAATACTAACAAAAACAAAAAGAAAAAATAATGAACTAACATACTAATATGAATTTTTAATAAATTGTAACCTTATCTATAAGTGGGAGGAGGGGATGAGAAACGAGCACCTGGCTTATGTCCAGGGGCACGTCTCGTTAACCCCTTCAACCAACAGTTGATTCTTATTGAAGTCAAAAATATTGGTTTAATAATTAAACTCCGATATATATATATGTTATAAGGAAATATCAGGGTAAAATTGTATTATATATCTGAATGTGAGGCCTCGTTTTAATATTTTAATATGTTATGATTAACTAAGAGAGCGGAGCTATTTGTGTAACAACGCAATGGAAGTCAAAACAAGGTTTTTTCCCACCTACAGGTGGGACACTCGCTACAGTGCCGACTATATTAGACACTGTAGCCTCACTTTTTTAGGGTTTTTTTTACCACATAAAATCACTTGTAAGGGGTAAGATACTAGCTCAGCTGAAACTGTACAACTCTGACATTACCTTCCTACAAGAAACACACCTAAAACCTCAGGATCAAGTTAGACTGAGGGCGAAATGGATAGGTCAAACATACCATTCTTCATTTACTTCAAAATCTAGAGGCACGTCAATCATCATAAGAAAAGGTATACCATTTAAAGCAAAGAATATTATAACAGATATAGAAGGGAGATACCTAATAGTTAATGGAGAAATCCATGACACTCCACTTACTTTGGTAAATATATATGCCCCTAACTTTGATAACCCCCACTTTTTCAATAAAATTTTCAACATAATTGCAGAGTCAAACTATCAAAATGTTATAATAGGAGGAGACTTTAACTGTGTTTTAGACCCATACTTAGATAAATCAAGTCAAAAACAGAGAGGGAATATGAAATCGAAAACTGGGGAACTCCTCAATACCTATATAAATAACACTAATATAGCAGATGTTTGGAGAATTGTTAATCCAACTGGCAGGGAATATTCGTTTTACTCAATGGTACATAAGACATACTCACGTATAGACTACTTTCTGCTGGATACAAAATTAATCCCCCAAACATCTAATGCAATATACCATACAAATTCAATTTCAGACCATTCCCCACTAACTTTCTTTTTAAAACTGGAAGGATTATCTAAGAATAAATCGTTCTGGAGATTTAATTCTCAAATTTTAAAAGATCCACAAGCGAGTATATATTTAAAAGAACAAATGGAGGTCTTTTTTCAAACAAATGATACTTCAGATATATCGCCTACTTTATTTTGGGAATCTTTTAAAGCATACATTAGGGGTATTATAATTTCATATCAAGCTTTTCAAAATAAAAAGAATAAGAATGAACAAAGACAGTGAGAAGAACTTATTAGACAAATGGATATAGATAATGCTAAAGACCCATCAATAGATAAACATAATAAAATAATAATTTTAAAATTTAAATTAAATAAATTATTATCTGCCAAACTTATAAGACTTTTTCAAATGACAAAACAAGAGCACTTTGAATTTGGGGATAAACCGCATAAACTTTTGGCTCGCCAGCTAAAAAAACGAGAAAAGGAACATACTATACCAAAGATCAAATCAGATAAAGGGGAATTATTAACAACACCGAAGGATATTAATAAAAGATTTGCGCAATTTTACGAGAATTTGTATACATCTAAAACGATAATTGATTCCGATAATATCACAAAGTTCTTGGATACCTGTAATCTTCCAAAGTTAGAGCTGAAGGAACAAGAGGAACTGGGTGCACAAATCTCAATTAAGGAATTAGAAGATACAATAAACTCATTAAAGAATGGAAAAACACCAGGCCCTGATGGATTTACTAATGAATTTTATAAAAGCTTTTATGATAAACTAATACCAAGATTACAAAAAATGTACCAATACGCTTTTAAAAAACGAATACTACCTGATACATTAGCGGAATCAACGATTACATTAATACCTAAGAAAAATAAAGATTTAGAAGAACCTGGTTCATATAGAGCTATAGCATTGTTAAACACAGATCAAAAAATATTAGCGAAAACATTAGCTAGAAGATTAAGTAAATACATTAGTAAATTAATAAACCCAGATCAGACAGGGTTTATCCCTAAGATATACTCTTCTAATAATATGAGACGTCTACTCAACATAATGCACTCACACAAATCTGAAGATCAAGAATTATCAATTATTTCGCTGGATGCTGAAAAAGCATTTGATCAAGTAGAATGGAATTATATGGATAAAGTATTACAAAAATTTCAACTGGGAGAGAATTTTATTTTATGGATTAAGTTACTATATAATAAACCTACAGCTAGAATACTAACTAATAACATATTATCCTCGAAATTTCAACTATCAAGGGGAAATAGACAAGGATGCTCATTATCACCACAGCTGCTTGCTCTCATTATTGAACCGCTAGCAGAAAAAAATAGAATACACCCTGATATTCATGGATATAATACTAAAGACTCATATAATAAAATATCTTTATACGCGGATGATATATTACTGTATATAACAAAACCTCAAATCACTATACCAAATATATTAAATTTAATTGAAGACTTTGGATCTTTTTCTGGATATAGAATAAATTGGAATAAAAGTGAAATTATGTCAATAAAACCGAAAGATTCAACACATCTTTTAAAATTCCCTTTTAAATAGCTACAGAAAAATTTAAATATTTGGGAATCGAAATTACCAGAACATATCAAGGTATGTTCAGGGCAAATTTTGACCCCCTACTTAATAAATTAAATACACTAATTAAATTCTGGAAAACGCTCCCGATGTCTTTAATAGGCCGAATAAACGCAATAAAAATGATCTTTTTACCACAAATTTTATACCTATTTCAATCAATTCCTATATACTTACCTAAGAAGTTTTTTAAAAAACTCGACTCAGATATCACTAATTTTATATGGGACTATAAATCACATAGAATACAAAAAACTCATCTGAATAAACCTAAAGTATTGGGGGGTTTAGCACTACCTAATTTTATGTATTATTATTGGTCAGTAAATATTAAAAACATGATTCAACTGATGGATAACTCCGCCCAGCAAGTAGACTGGATTGTAATGGAGAAGGAGGATTGCTCCTCTAGAAACATTGGAGCGATCCTCCTCTCTCCAATGAAACTGAATAACATAAATTATAATAAGAACCCAATTATTCATAGTACAATCCGTATTTGGAAACAAATAAAACAAAATTTAAAATTAAGAAATTTATCACTTTTATTACCTATAGTCAATAACCCTTCGTTTAGTCCTTCTATTATAGATAAAGCTTATACACAATGGGATAGACTAGGAATTAAAACGCTTGGTGACTTGTATGAAACTGGAAAATTACTTTCATTTCAACAATTACAAATAAAATATAAACTCGGAAATAATCAATATTTTAAATATTTTCAAATATGCGACTATTTGAAAAAAATATACAAAAGATCATTATAATAACCCAGTAGATGTATTGGACGAGGCAATGCAGATAAAAGCGGAATCAGCAAACTTAATATCATATTTGTATAATATTATTTTAAATGTACAAATACCACCTACGGAGGGTATCAGAAGAGACTGGGAATAAGAGTTAGCTATTAAAATTTCAAAGGAAAGTTGGAATGAATACTTATTAAACGTGCATAAATGCTCGATTAATGTAAGACACACTTTAATACAATTTAAAATTTTACATAGATTATATTATTCGAAAACTAAAATTCATAAAATTTTCCCAAACGTATCATCTATTTGTGATAAATGTCAATCCCAAGAAGCTACTATAGCGCACTCATTCGTCTTCTGTACAAAAATTCAAAAATTTTGGAATGACATTTTTGAAATCTTTACAAAGTTATTTAAAACAAGACTGATACCCAAAGCAGAATGGATTATCTTCGGAATAACGGAAGATGATCCAGAACTAAATGTGTTTCAAAAGAAATTAATGGACTATGGGTTAATAACTGGAAAAAAGCTAATTCTAAAATTTTGGAAGAAGGCTCCAATACCAACTATAAATATGTGGATTTCAAATATGTTTGAAACATTACACCTAGAAGAGATAAGACTCCTCCTAGCAGGTAAACCAGATCACTTCCACCTGACGTGGTCTGCATTTATAGAATTATTACAAACATAGGGTGCAAAAGTACTTAAAAAAAAAAAAAAATTGAGGTCAGGTAAGGGGGGATGATAGTTGAAGAGTTGGTATGTCCTATTTACGTAATACTCAAAATTTTCTTTTTCCTCTCTTTCTCTTTTTTTTCCCAGGGCCTATCTCTTAACTCTTTTTTTTTAGTTTTTAATTTCGCTCTTATAGGGTCTTCGTCCTTTTTTGTTGTTACATTTTCTACACTTTTCTACACTTTCACTTTTTCCTTCACTTTCTTCTTTCTTTCAATCTTTTCCTTTTCTAGTGTAAAAAAAAAAAAAAAAAAAATTTAAAAAATAAATAAATAAATAAATAAATAAAAGAACGCTAGAATTTAACATAAACATCCACCACAGTGACCACTGTGATGGAAGGCAATAAAGTCCAGTCAGTCTTCTTCCTTTTCTTCACCTGTGTTTCGGGCCTTGACCCTCCGTAGTCGCCTTTACGGACGGCCCAATGTACAAGCCCTCTCGTCGGGATGATCGAAGCTCCGACGTCCAATCCGCAGCTTGTAGTGCCCGAATCGGCCACTTTCTTACTGGAGACGGCGGCTACTCAATGTTATATGCTGCAGGCAGGTCAGCGGTCGGAGCTCTTCTCCGGCGATCCCCGGCAAGGGATCCCTGGCTCTGGGATGGTAAAGTCGACTCCACGCCTGCTGCTAGAAGCTCCGCAGACCGCGGCTTCACAATGTTAAAGTCAGCAGGCCGGCGGCCAGAGCCTTTCTTCTGGCTCCACGATGGAAGTCTGCGCCGCGCCTGCTGCTGAAGCATTGGGCCGTCTCCGGGAAAGGTCACTCCAATCCACGTTGTTAGGCCGCGGGGGAGGCGAAAATGCAACTAGGAGAAAAGTCGCATTCGACTAAGGTAAGTGACTGGAAACGGCTTCCCCCTCCCCCCCACCACCACCCCCACATAAAAAACATACCAAGAGACATTAACACATACATTAGACATAATAAAAAAACAAAAAATGTCGAAATGACTGACAAACTGCTGGCGAGGATGCCGCGCGCGGCGCCACGCGATGTGTGATAAATGTTTACAATATACTCCATTTTCAAATGACATTGAAGGAGGCAAAGGTAGACAAAAATGCTGGAGAAACTCAGCAGGTGAGGCAGCATCTATGGAACTAAGGTATAGGGATAGGAATTCTCTGCCTCAGAGGGTAGTAGAGGCCGATTCTCTGGATACTTTCAAGAGAGAGCTAGATAGGGCTCTTGAAGATAGCAGAGTCAGGGAATATGGGGAGAAGGCAGGAACGGGGTACTGATAGGGGATGATCAGCCATGATCACATTGAATGGTGGTGCTGGCTCAAAGGGCTGAATTGCCTACTCCTGCACCTAAGTAAGTAAGTAAGTAAGTAAGTTTATTGGTCAAGTATTCACATACAAGGAATTTGCCTTGGTGCTCCGCTCACAAGTAACAACATAACATACAGTGACAGTTACGAATGACTCAGAAAACACTAAACATTAAATATTAATGATAAAACACCATTGATCAAGCATGTGAACCAACAAAATACCAGACCAAAGGAAGGCTACAATTTTTTGGCTGGTTAGTAGAGCAACTACTCGTGGATAAAAACTGTTTTATGTCTGGCTGTGGCAGCTTTGACAGTCCGGAGTCGCCTTCAGAGGGAAGTGATTCAAAGAGTTTGTGGCCAGGGTGAGAGGGGTCAGAGATGATCTTGCCCGCTCGCTTCCTGACCCTTGCTGTGTACAGTTCATCAATGGAGGGAAGATTGCAACCAATAACCTTCACTGCTGATCGGACAATTCGCTGCAGCCTCCAGGTGTCGTGCTTGGTGGCTGAGCCAAACCAGACCATGATGGAGAAGGTGAGAACAGACTCTACGATGGCCGTGTAGAATTGGACCATCATTGCCTGTGGCAGATTGTGCTTCCTCAGCTGCCGTAGGAAGTACATCCTCTGTTGTGCCTTTTTGACTGTGGAGTCGATGGTAGCCCCCCACTTAAGGTCCTTGGAGATAATGGTTCCCAGGAACTTAAAGGACTCCACAGATGTGACTGTGGTGTTGTTGATGGTAAGTGGGGTGAGGGGAGGGGGAGCTCTCCTAAAGTCTACAATATATTCCACTGTCTCTAGGTTGTTGTGATAGCACCAGGACGCCAGCTGTGACACTTCCTGGCTGTAGGCAGATTCCTCCCCATCCTAGATCAGTCCAATCAGGGTTGTGTTGTCCGCAAACTTGAGACGCTTGACAGAGGTGTCTGTGGAGGTGCAGTCATTGGTGTAGCGAGGGTAGAGGAGCCTATTGCCTATTGTCTATTGTCTAATGTGAGTTTCGGGTCGAGACCCTTCTTCAGACTGATGTGGGGGTGGGGGGGGCAGGAAGAAGAAAGGAAGAGGTGGAGACAGTGGGCTGTGGGAGAGCTGGAAAGGGGAGGGGAAGGAGGGAGAAAGCAAGGACTTGGTAAGTTTCTGGAGAGTATTTGGTCTGGGGTAATATTTGGTTGAGGGTTGGTACCTTGATTTTAAGGATTGGCTATTGATAATTAGATGATGATGGCGGGCCAAAAGGAACAAGAATGTATTATTTTATATCGAAGTCACGTGAGTGGCTACATGAAGAGCCCGCCAGCCTGCATGCGCGTCAATACCTTGACGCATGGCGTGAGAATCGGAGCAGTTCAAAACTGCTCCGACAGGTAAGGGGGAAATTTTCTTTCAGGAATGGGCCGCTGCTCCGATAATTGGGGCAGCGGGCCCGGAGAAGCTGGCACAGCTTGTGCGGCTGCCGCCATGGAGGCTCCGTAAGGAGCTGGCGGAATAAAAATAGCGGCTGCCAGCGCGGCCGGGACAGTGATCGCCGCGGAGAATCAGCAAGAGCTGGTGGTTTAAAAATAGTGGCTGCCGGCCTGGCTGGGTCAGCGACTGCTGTGGAGGCTCCGTACAAATTTAAAGCACATGGCATTGGGGGTTCAGTATTGATGTGGATAGAGAACTGGCTGGCAAACAGGAAGCAAAGAGTAGGAGTAAACGGGTCCTTTTCACAATGGCAGGCAGTGACTAGTGGGGTACCGCAAGGCTCAGTGCTGGGACCCCAGCTATTTACAATATATATTAATGACCTGGATGAGGGAATTGAAGGCAATATCTCCAAGTTTGCAGATGACACTAAGCTGGGGGGCAGTGTTAGCTGTGAGGAGGATGCTAGGAGACTGCAAGGTGACTTGGATAGGCTGGGTGAGTGGGCAAATGTTTGGCAGATGCAGTATAATGTGGATAAATGTGAGGTTATCCATTTTGGTGGCAAAAACAGGAAAGCAGACTATTTTCTAAATGGTGGCCGACTAGGAAACGGGGAGATGCAGCGAGACCTGGGTGTCATGGTACACCAGTCATTGAAAGTAGGCATGCAGGTGCAGCAGGCAGTGAAGAAAGCGAATGGTATGTTAGCTTTCATAGCAAAAGGATTTGAGTATAGGAGCAGGGAGGTTCTACTGCAGTTGTACAGGGTCTTGGTGAGACCACACCTGGAGTATTGCGTACAGTTTTGGTCTCCAAATCTGAGGAAGGACATTATTGCCATAGAGGGAGTGCAGAGAAGGTTCACCAGACTGATTCCTGGGATGTCAGGACTGTCTTATGAAGAAAGACTGGATAGACTTGGTTTATACTCTCTAGAATTTAGGAGATTGAGAGGGGATCTTATAGAAACTTACAAAATTCTTAAGGGGTTGGACAGGCTAGATGCAGGAAGATTGCTCCCGGTGTTGGGGAAGTCCAGGACAAGGGGTCACAGCTTAAGGATAAGGGGGAAATCCTTTAAAACCGAGATGAGAAGAACTTTTTTCACACAGAGAGTGGTGAATCTCTGGAACTCTCTGCCACAGAGGGTAGTCGAGGCCAGTTCATTGGCTATATTTAAGAGGGAGCTAGATGTGGCCCTTGTGGCTAAAGGGATCGGAGGGTATGGAGAGAAGGCAGGTACGGGATACTGAGTTGGATGATCAGCCATGATCATATTGAATGGCGGTGCAGGCTCGAAGGGCCGAATGGCCTACTCCTGCACCTAATTTCTATGTTTCTATGTTTCTATGTAAAGGAGCTGACGGCTATAAATAGCGACTGCCGGCTCGGCCGGCACGGCGACTGCCATGGCAGAATGGGGCTCCACTGGAGCACGCGGCTGTTCAGAGCATCTGACGGGCAATGCCTGTACAGATTGGAGCTCTGAAAGGGAGTCAGCCAGAGACCTGAGGAGGCAACACCTGGTTCAGGGTTGCTTTTTATTTCCTCCCCTAAGAAACTCCGTTGAGGCTCCAGAAGGGAGCAAGGACTCAGAGTCACTAGCAGGCGCAACCTGTCTAGTGAGTAAAATAAATAAATAAATAAACACACAAACAAATAAATAAAGGGGAAAAATAAATGGATGAAGAAATAAATAATATGGAAAAGAGGAAATGTGCTCCTACCTCAGGAGACATTTACAGGCTGTTTCAGTCAGATGTCAATGGGAGCAACACCTGGTTCAGGGTTGCATTATAATATCTCCTGATCCTTTGAAGAAAATTGGAGCAATCACATTTTGTAGTTGGAATATTTGGGGTGCTAATGAGCCAATTAAAAAGGGTAAGGTTCTAGCCCATTTAAAATCGATTAATGCTGATATCATATTTTTACAGGAGATGCACCTCAAAGATCGAGCGCGTAACAGGCTGAAGGCTAACTGGATTGGTCAATTATATCACTCTACCTTTCTCTCCAAAGCCAGAGGTACTGCAATTATAATTAGTAGAGGTATACCATTTAAACATAAAGCCACTATAGCAGATAAGGAGGGTAGGTATGTCATAGTATCTGGGGAGATATATTCTACCCCACTTACTATGGTGAATATCGATGCTCCCAATTTTGACAACCCACAATTTTTTAATAAAATAATTAATATAATCTCAGATTCCATCCAGCAAATCCTGATAATTGGAGGAGATTTCAATTGTGTTTTGGATCAATATTTGGATAAATCCTCACAAAAAAGGAGATATAACACAAAATCAAAATCCAGCGAACTCCTAAACAAGTATATAAAAAATACAAATATAACAGACGTATGGAGGATTGTGAATCCATCCGGAAGAGAATATTCCTTTTATTCATCCGTACATAAAACGTATACACGTATTGACTATTTTCTGGTGGACACAAAATTAATACCTTTTACAAAAAATATATATATATCATAATAATATTATTTCCGATCATTCTCCTCTAACCTTCTCCCTAAAACTAGAAGGAATGTACAATAAAAAAACTTTCTGGAAATTTAATCCCCAAATATTAACTAACCCAGCTTGCTGTGAATATCTAAAACAACAGATGGAATTGTTTTATGAAACAAATGATACTCCAGGTATTTCGGCTTCGTTATTATGGGAATCTTTTAAGGCCTTTATCAGAGGTTCTATTATTTCATATCAAGCATATCAAAACAAAAAGAACAGGACAGAATAACTGGAATTAGAAGAACAGATCAGACAGCTGGATTCAGAAAATGCGATAGATCCTTCTATGGATAAGCATAATAAGATAGCAGGATTAAAATTCAAGCTAAATCGAATTCTCTCCGCAAGAGTTATCAGGCTATTTCAAATTACTAAACAGGAAAACTTTTAATTCGGCGATAAACCGCATAAACTTCTAGCACATCAGTTGAGAAAAATGGAAAATGATCATACTATTAAAAAAATTAGATCAGAAAAAGGTGAACTGTTTACACTTCCTAATATATTAATGAAAGATTTGTACAATTCTATCAAAATTTATACACATCTAAAACTTCAGTAGAAATGATAAAAATTAAAAACTTCCTTGACAACTATAATCTTCCGTCACTCAACGTGGTGGAACCTGAAGAATTAGGAGCTCGGATCACAATTAAAGAAATCGGAGACTATTAATTCATTGAAGAATGGTAAAACGCCAGGCCCAGATGGGTTTAGCAATGAATTCTATAAAAAAATGTTACGATGTAATCTCCCCGCATCTACAAGACCTTTATATACACGCATTTAAAGAACAGACGCTACCACAAATCTTAGCCGAATCAACTATTACACTGATACCCCAAAAAGATAAAGATCTTGAAGAGCCGGGATCATATAGAGCAATTGCCCTGCTAACTACAGATCAGAAAATATTAGCTAAAACCCTGGCAAGAAGACTAAGTAAATACGTTAATAAATTAATACCTGATCAAACTGGGTTTATACCCAAGAGACACTCGTTCAACAATTTGGAATAAACGTAATCTATTGGATGAACGTAATCTATCAGATCTGCACAGTCAGCTCCAGCAAAGGCTTCAAAAAAGACAGAAGGCCATAGGAGTAGCCTGTCGAGGCAGGCATGGAGTTATGGCAGGCGTGGCCTGTTCAGTGAGCTCCGATGGAGCAGAAGGGGTCGAAGGAGCGGCCTGTCAAACCAGGCTGGGAATAACTGGTAGCGTGACCTGCACAGTAAAGCTCCAGCAAGGCTCTAAAGAGGCTGTAGGCCGAAGAAGTAGTCTGTCCCATTGGGCTCAGAAATGCTGGTAGGCGTGCCTTGCACAGCAATATCGCTTTTGAGCTCCGGAAACGAGCTGTTTGGCAAGCGTGGGTCTGAAGATGTGGTCAGACAGGGTCTGCAATGGAACTTCGCTGAAGCTCCAACAAGCAGGTCGACCTGGGCTCAGAGACGCTGGCAGGTAAGGTCTCTTTATTAACCTCCGTAAAACTCCAAAATGGAGCAGTCTGTCGCCCCAGGTTTGAATTTACTGGCAGCATGGGCTGTCTAGTACCTTTCACTCTCTGGAGAAGATCAGGTTGATGCAGAGACATTGGCAGTGTGCCTTGCATAGCAACCTCTATAAGTTCCAAGTAGGAACAGCTTGGCTACCCAGGTTCAGGGTAGATCATCTTGGAACTTGCTGGCGATATGGAACATATTGACCAGGGAAGCACTGCCTCAACATCTATGCTTGAGGTTATCAGGCTGCTCAGTAGAGTGAAGTAGTTTGAGGTTTCCCTCAACACATGCTTAATTCTTTCAGCTCAGTTAGTAGAGTTGCAAGTTCATTGGAAACATCATTGCCATCCTCTCTGGGATAGGTAGCTACCAGCAGAAAGCCGGTCTGACATGTAGCATTTTTTATCTGACCTGCAGGTTCATGTTGTGAATAGAAAATATATATATAATAATCTGTAGGCTCTCAATACCACTATTCCTGATTGAGTGGCTGGTCGAAGAGAGTGTGTTGCGCACACTGGCGACTGAGCCAGGTGGTTTCAGTCAGAGGACTGCGGAGCAATTCCTGGTTCAGGGTTGCATTATGCTATTTTCCACTCTGAGGAAGAAGGCTGAGGATTCGTGGTGACTCTGACAGTCAAGAGTTGACAGGGAACTCGTATTTCCACATCAAGTGGATGTTGTGTTTCAGCTCTAGTCATAAGGATCTGATTATATGTTATGAACGAAATAAATAAATTAATAAATTAATAAATAGATAAATGCATCTTCCGCGGCAAGAGAAGCCAAAAAATTTCCGCTCGTACGGTGTATAGAGGAAACAATGGTTATCCAAGTGGAAACAGAGACGTCTCACAAAGGATGAGTAGTCTGCCCAAGAACAAGAGGGGATTTTTCTGATATTTCTCAAGGTTGCTGAAAAGTGGAGTATGCCAAATCAGCTTAGGATTTGGCTAGTCTGATCATGTGTTTGGTTACCCAGTTTAAGATGGATAATTGTCTTGCAGCAATTTAGCTGATTCAGAGGATTAGGGCCTCAATCGATCTTGAAGATGCATACTTTGCCATATCTATACACGAGAGGCACAGATATATCTGGTGTTTTGATAGCAAAGCCAGTGGTGGAAAGTTTAGACTCTACCTAGGGGTTGTCTTCAGGCCTAGGCTATTTACAAAGATTCCAAAACTAATGCTGCCCTACAGATCAAAAGGGCATTGTGTCATGGAGTTTATAGATGACATGCAAATTTTGTAGCTGATAAGACTCCGTTTTTTTTAATCAGTAGATGCCTCTTACGATATTAAGGATGAGGCAACATGAAATTTAATAATGCCAATTTTGCCTACTCATTCAGGGTGTCCATGGCAAAGACGGCTGAAAGAAGCTCCTATTTACTCGAAGTCACGAGTGATGGCTAGTTCAGCCTATTTCTCGGGCAGCTAGCTCTGCACGATTGTATGGGAAGTTTGTGAACAAGACATGTGAGCTACTTTTAAACAAAAGTAGCAGAGGTTTGTGTTTCTTTCAGTTTGGGCTTAGAGAAGTGATTATGTTATAGTACAATTGACACTGCTTGTGCTGCTTTGTCATTCTCTATAGTACCAGAAGTGGGACAATAAATGATTGGTTATTCACCCACTGTTGACTAACGTTATGCAAGGTGTCTTTTATATGACCGCTCTAAAGCCTAGACTCATAGTAGTGTGGAATGTATATCAGTAAATTATTATGCAGATATTCATCTACTGTATACCTATTGGGAGCAGTATCTTTTAAGTTGATTATGCTTTTAGCAACTGATTTCAGCACAAAGAACACAGTCTTTACTCAATCTCTGGCCCGGTCTCTGGGTCATAACTGACATGAGGGTAGCTTGTTATGGGAATGATCTCATAAAGCAAAACAGGCATGGTTGGGTACAATTATGAGTTGACAGCATACCCACCAGATCGGAGATTGGGGGTGTTATTATGTATACAGGTACACTGAGCTTGCTAGTACCTATGAGATGAAGGATAGTTTCTTCATTGTTATTTAATAGTTTTCTCTAGAGATTGCTGGTGGCTCATTAGCAACCAATAGAATGGATATTCCCATTTGATCATCTTCTTGCAAATGCAGGAGGCTTACATAGTGCACTTTCAGAAGTTATAAAATTTGGTTGAATATGCCTGGATGATTGCAGATAGAATTCTGAACAGTGTTACATGAGTTATTGTCTAACTCAAAGCCAATTGGGACTGTGGTCCGATTAAGAGCAATGGCCATGTATGCAAGTTAGCATCATGTTGTTAATAACCCATGTCTTTTCTACTATTTATGGTTTATCTGTTTAAGTGTTTCACACACAGATTGGGTTACTGCATGAAACCACAGAGCTTTGAAGGCTTCACGTAGTCACACGTGACTTCGATATAAAATAGAAAGATTAAACGAAAACTTACCATTTTAAGTTTGATCTTTATTTGATGAGAAGTTGAAGTGAGGGATTACGTGCCCTGCACTCCCAACCCTGAATCTCATAAAGATAATTCAGTAACTCAACGGTTATTAATCTTTCTATAGTTAAAGATTGTGCAAGTGGTGTGTGGTTCATACAGGTGCTCTGAAGATTGACGCGCATGCGGGCTGGCGGGCTCTTCACGTAATCCCTCACTTCAACTTTTCATAAAATAAAGATCAAACTTCAAACGGTAAGTTTTCGTTTAATCTTTCTATTAAATTAAAGAGGACATGTTTAAGAAAGAGCGGCAGATGCTGAAAAAAATCAAAGGTAGACAAAAATGCTGGAGAAACTCAGCGGGTGAGGCAGCATCTATGTAGAGAAGGAATAGGCGATGTTTCGGGTCGAGACCATTCTTCAGACTGATGTGGAGGGGGGCGGGAAAAAGAAAGGAATAGGCGGAGACAGTAGGCTGTGGGAGAGCTGGAAGGGGAGGGGAAGGAAGAAGAAAGCAAGGACTACCTGAAATTGGAGAAGTTAATGTTCATACCGCTGGGGTGTAAACTACCCAAGCGAAATATGAGATGCTGCTCCTCCAAATTGCAGTGGGACTCACTCTGGCCATGGAGGAGGTCCAGGACAGAAAGGTCGAATATGGAATGGTAGGGGGAGTTGAAGTGCTGAACCACCGAGTTGGTTAATGCGAACTGTGCAGAGATGTTTGGCAAAGCGATCACCAAGCCTGCACTTGGTCTCACCAATGTAGAGCAGTTGATACCTAGAGCAGCGGATGCAATAGATGAGATTGGAGGAGGTGCAGGTGAACCTCTGCCTCACCTGGAAAGACTGCTTGGGTCCTTTGATGGAGTCGAGGGGGGAGGTAAAGCAACAAGTGTAGCATTTCCTGCAGTTGCAAGGGAAAGTACCAGTGGAGGGGGTGGTTTGGGTGGGAAGGGACAAATTGACCGGGGAGTTATGGAGGGAGCGGTCTCTGCGGAAAGCCGAAAGGGGAGAAGATGGGGGAGAAGATGGGAAGATGTGGCCAGTGGTGGGATCCCGTTGGAGGCGGTGAAAATATCGGAGGATTATCTATTGTATGTGACGGCTGGTAGAGTGGAAGGTGAGGACAAGGGGGACTCTGTCCTTGTTACAAGTGGGGGGATGGGAAGTGAGAACGGAGCTACAGGATATAGAAGAGACCCTGGTGAGAGCCTCATCTATAGTGGAAGAGAGAATCCCCCATTCCCTAAAGAATGAGGACATCTCCGATGCCCTGCTTTGGAAAACCTCATCCTGGGTGCAGATGTGGTGCAGACGGAGGGATTGGGAGTAGGGGATAGAGTCCTTACACGAAGCAGGGTGGGAAGAAGTGTGGTCCAGATACCCATGCGAGTCAGTGGGTGAAGGAGGCGAGCTCTCAGACCAATCCCACTTGGGGCGGCACAGTAGCAGAGTTGCTGCCTTACAGCGCCAGAGTCCTGGGTTCGATCCTGTCTATGAGTGCTGTTTGTACAAAGTTTGTACGTTCGCCCTGTGACAGCGTGGGTTTTCTCTGAATGCTCCGGTTTCCACACTCCAAAGACATACATGTTTGTAGGTTAATTGGCTTTGGTAACATTGTAAATTTCTCTAGTGTGTCTAATAGTGTTAGTGTACGGGGTGGTCACTGGTTGGGCGAACTAGGTGGGCCGAAGCAAAATTACTGCTTAAAAAAATTGATAACACAGCCCCTCTCCATCCAAACTGGTTCACTCACTGTCAAACCATCAAGTCACTGAGGATCCCTCCAAATAGATCCAGCAAGGAAATTCTTCCTACTGCTCATCTCCAGCTTTCCGGTGAATGTTGGATTCACATGGCCCAGATTTAGAGAGCAGTCTTCAATTCAGCCGGGCCTTAGGACAGACATCACCAACTACTTGCTCGGACCAGAGCCCATCCCTCTCGCCGAATCCAGCCTCTCCTGCTGTGTCACTCTGCTCTCCAAATTCACTCCTTCTTGCGAGTGAGACTCTTGTACCAGCGCTCTATCTTATTTACCCAGTAACTCAAACTGAGCTCAAAGTATGCTTCACTGCATGAAACAGAAACCAAATTGAATCTACAATACCAGAGAAAAATGTAATGTAGTCCAATCTTGTAGCCTCAGGAGAGTGCTTAGAAAGTGGAAGCTGCTACCACATTGTGTACTAAAAATAAATAGCATGAATGGATTTAAAAGGATGGTGAGCACATACGGGAGAAAGAAATAGAAGGATATGTTACAAAGTAAAGTCAGGCATGCAAGTGGAGCATGCACACTGACACAGAACACATGAGGACTTGAATCAACCAACACCTATTGGCCAAAATGCTACTTTAGACTTCAGAGAAACAGTGTGGAAACAGGTTCTTCGGCCCACCAAAGATGTAAAGGTTGATAGGCTAATTGGCCACTGTCATTTGTCTCTAATACAAGTCGGCTGCTAAAATCTTGAGGGAATCAACGGGTATGGGGGAAAAGATGTTATGGGGGAAATTAAACTTCTATCTACATTACTGAAAGTCTGATCTTGAACACTTCTTGTTGTTCTGTATATTGATTTTAGAAAAACGCTGCCACTTACGGCTGTGATTTTTGGGCATCTTACTTAGAGTCCCCCTCCGCTAAGCAGGACAAGAGTATTTTTTCCATCGATGAAAAATAAAAGAGTTATTAGTGTTTAGAAAATGTTGAGATTCTCTCTCCTGAAGGCCACGCCTTTTCTGGAGGGACTATAAAACCCGGACGTGTTGAGTGCCTCACGTCTCTCAGTCTGAGTTGTGAATAACATTGAACACATGTCTACTAAACTGTGAGTGTGGTTTTACTGACCTTAATGTGGTTTGAAAATGAAAATGTGGTTAGTTTGAAAAAAGCACAGCAAATGGTTGGTGGTGGTTGGTTTGAACTAAAGCACAGCAAATGGATGGTGGTGGTGGTTGGCTTGAACTAAAGCACAGCAAATGGTTGGTGATGGTTGGTTTGAACCAAAGCACAGCAAATGGTTGGTGGTGGTTGGTTTGAACTGGCAAATGACTAAAAGTCTAAACTTGACAACATCCTGTTTGCACTGTATAGTGATTTTAGATAAAACACTACCACTTATGGCTGTGATTTTTGGCCATCTTACTCAGTCCCCCTCCGCTCATCAGGTGCAGAGGATTTTTCCCATCAATGAAAATAAAAGTGTTATTAGTGTTTAATAAATGTTGAGAATCTCTCTCCTGTCAATCACACCATGAAGGCCACGCCCCTTCCGGCGGGAGGGGGATGGATTTTTAAAACCGGACGTGGGTGTGGCTCAGTCTCTGCAAGATGGGGGAGTGAGAGGTCACGACTCTGTCTCAGCTGTGAATCAACTGAACACACTGAATGTCTACCGAACTGTGAATGTGGTGTTTATGTGGTGTTTATGTGGCGTTTTGTGGTGTTTTGTGTGGTTTTTATGGTGGTTTTATTGTGGTTTCACCCTGCATGAAATGGTATGAAACTGCATTTGAATGTGGTGGCCTTGCACCCTGCTTGAAATGGTATGAAACGACACTTGAATTTGCTGGCCTTGCATCCTGCTTGAAGTGGAAGGAAACTGCACTTGAATTTGGTGGACTTGCACCCTGCTTGAAGTGGTAGGAAACTGCACTTGGATTTGGCGGACTTGCACCCTGCTTGAAGTGGTAAGAAACTGCACTTGAATTTAGTGGCCTTGCATCCTGCTTGAAATTGTAGGAAAATGCATTTGAATTTGGTGGCCTTGCACCCTGCTTGAAATGGAATTTCAAGGAATAGCCATGAGTCGACTGCCAGCCCACCAGCCGTGAGTGAGTTGCCAGCACATCAGGCTTGAGTGACTGAGCTGCTACCCAAAGAAGCCATTTGGCCCACAATGTCCATACTAGCCCTCTGGAAACCAGTCTCTTCAGCCCACAACACCCATACTTGCACTCCAGAAATCCCCCCCCCCCCACACTGGCCACCAATATTGTAATTGGTGGAGAGGTGGAATATTGCATTGGGGGACCAGCCCTCCCGTGTGAACATGGGACCCAACGGGTCCCACTTAGTCTAGTATATTACTAAAACTCACAACCTGACCACTTCTGTCTGTGTTATAATTAAATTTGCGCAAAAACGATCCCCCAAAGTGCTACAATTTGTCGCCACCTTACTCACCATTCTCCTCTGCTGCAAGTCAAATAAGTTTTGTTCCGATCTGTAAAATAGTACAAAAGTTATGAAGGTTTTGATGGTTCCCCCTCCCCCACACATCCCTCCCCCACAGCCGCCCCCACCCCACACCCTCCTCTCCACCCAGACTCCCCCCCCACACCCCCCTCCCCACCCCCCTCCACCCCCCCCTCCCTAACCCCCCTCCCAGACACCCCCCATCCCCCACTACACCCCTCCCCACACCCCCCCTCCCCACACCCTCCCTCCACCATACCCCCCTCCCCCAAACCACCTCCCCACACCCCCTCCCCCACAGCCCCCCTCCCCACAGCCTCCCTCCCCCACCCACCCTGCTACCTCACCTCACCTCCCCTCCCCCACCCCCCCAACTCCCCCACCATCACACACTGCCTCTCGTCCACCCCCCCACACCCCCCTCACACACACACCCCCCTCCTTCATCCCCCCTGCCCCCATACACCCCCTCCCCACCACTCCCCTCCCCCACCCCCTCCCACAAACCCCCTCCCCCATACCCCCTCCCATAGAACCCCCTCCCCACACCCCTCCTACCCCAACCCCCCTCCCCCACACACCCCCTCCCTCCACACCCCCCTTCCCCCACCCCCTCCCCACAACCGCACAACACCCCTCCCCCCACAACCCCTCCCCATAACCCCCCTCCCCCACAACCCCCACTCCCCCACACTCCCTCTCCCCCTCACCCACACTCCCTTCCCACCCCCTCCCCTCCCCCTTCCCCCACACCCTCCCCTCCCCCAGACCCGCCTCCCACACAGCCACCCCCTCCCCACAGCCCCCTCCCCACACCTCCTCTCCCCACACCCCCCCTTACTCCACCCCTCCCACACATCCCCTCCCCACCCCTCTCCGAAGCTCCAGCCATTTTCTTTCTTACCTCCCATAACAACCTGGAATGCACCCTAGAAATATATCCAATCTTTAGGGCCAGCTTGATATCCAACACTCTCCTCTTTTCAATGGTCATTTGTTTCACGTCCACCTTGCCACCCCCTGAATCCTCCCACTACAATGCTCTTCTCCCCAGTGAATACAAATGAAATGGCGTATTAATAATACCTCAAATATGTCCTCCAACTCCACACCCACTCTGGTCCATTAATGGGCTCTGCTCTATTTGCAGTTACCCTCTAGGGCTTAATACAGTTATAAATTGCTTTGGGCTTTCTTGTTCCCCTCTTCATTCTCCTAATTACTTTTACACCCAACACTATTTACAGTCCAACAAAAATTATAGAATGCCTTCTGTTCTCTATAAATGCCACAAACTGCCTTTATTTTTTTATCCAACCTTCAATATATCGATGTCCAGGATCCCATGGACCTGTTCTCCTTACCTTTCACCCGTACTGGAGTACATTGGCACTGAACTTCCACTATTCTGTTCTTGAATGGCTCCCAGTGATTGCATGCGGACTTACCTTCCTGAGCTGTTTCGAGTCCACTTGAACTATGACCCAACATCAGATTGAAACTAGCCTTTCCTCATCAATCCTCATCATTTTCACTCATAACCTTGCAACTTACAGTTATGAACTATCTCCAAGGTGTTTTCCCCTTTTCTATTCCCTGCACTTGCCTAGCTACCTTTCCAAAGATTGAGTCCAGAACTTCTCTGGTTGGACTATGCGGGTTCTGGGCCAAAATCCTCTCATGGATACAGTTTAAAATTCCACCCCTCTAAGCCTTGGTGCACACTGGCAATCCAGTCAATACAGGGAAATTGAAATCCCCCACTAGTATTACTCTATTATTTTTGCCACCTCTCTGTGGTTTGCTCACTTATCTGGTCCACTATCTACTGTTGACTATGTGCACACTCTCGGCAAACAGATCACACCTGTTTTGTTTCTACATTCCAGCTAATGACCTCATTTGCAGAACCTTCTTAGGTACCCACCTTCCTTACTGGACGTAACGTGGACGTATTTTTAATCTTACGAATCCACCTCCACTATTATTGTCCTTATCCACAAGAACTTTGTACCTTAGAGTCATTACTGGTTTACAAAAAAGAAACACAAAGTGCCAGAGTAACAGTGGGTCAGGCAGCATCTCTGGAAGACACAGACAGATGATGTTCAAGGTCGGGACCCTTCTTCACATTTTACACCTTGCAGAGTTATGTTAACTATCGCCAACATGCTCTCCGGAACTGACTGCATTGTACTGTTGGATGCCAATTTGCTATTTAGTGGCCCACTCCATATTTCCCATGGTCCTGCTTGCATTAGGTAACCCACTCTTGAATGGCAGTCTCTGCCACACTTACTGCAGATGGAAGCCAGGATTGAGGAGGAGTGAAACAGGCAGGCCTCTGTTTTCCTTCTGATCCCTTCTCAGTCAGTTGAGCTTTATACTTTTCTTCATCTTTTTCTCTTCTATGCTGATGCTTCATATCTCGCTTACAATTATTCTTACAGCAGAGTTGTGAACATCCTGCGAGTTATAATCAGTGAGCTAGCTCACCACACTGAATGTTCCTGGGAATGCAGCCCATCCAGTGAATCCCTAAATCCACTACCATGCTATTGGCTTAATAATGGATGTAAGTTGATGGACTTAGCATGTTTCAGGAACACTGTGTTGGTGATCCGTCTGGAGGCACCTACAATGATGCTGAGACTGTAAATGTGGGGATCGCTAATGGGCCTGTCCCACTTACGTGACTTTTTCGGCGACTGCCGGCACTCGTCATAGGTCATAGCAGGTCTCGAAAATTGTCAACATGTTGAAAATCCAGGCGGCGACCAGAAACAAGGTACGACTCTTGGGCGACGGGAGACTACTCACGACCATACAGGGCCCCCGCGACAAGCCGG
>JAXLNO010003850.1:0-96235 GCA_038087875.1 Malacoraja senta
CAGGGTGATTTAAGCTGAACACAATACTATAAGTGTGGCCTCACTGACAAATTGTACAACTGTAGCATAATGTCCCAACATCTATACTCAACACCCTGACTGATGGCCAGTAATCCAAAAGTCTTCTTCATCACCCTACCTCCCTGTGACGCTGCTCTCAGGGAACTATGTACTTGAAGAAAAAGCATCTGCAGTTTGCTGTGTCAAACTACTTGTACTCCTAAGATAGACGCAAAGTGCTGGAGTAACTTAGCGGGTCAGGCAGCATCTCTGGAGAAAAAGGATGGATGACGTTTCGGGTCGGGACCTTTCTTCAGACCCACAAAGTCTCTGGGGGAAAAAGCCGGGTGACTTATACTCCTCGATCCCTCTGTTCTACAACACTCCCTAGGGCCTGCAGTTCATTGTGAAGATCAAAGACCTGGTGGGAACATTGATGAAAAGCAGAAGATAAGCAGAGAAAACTGGGGTAGAACGACGAGAGAGGAACTTCCTACCTCCAGTTCCCCGACCCCCTGAAGAAGGGTTCTGACCTGAAACGCCACCTGCCCCTTTTCTCCAGAGATGCTGCCTGTACCGCTGAGTTCCTCCAGCATTTTGTGTCTGTCGTAGAACTCTCGTTGAGAGCCTACTTGGACGAGGAGGCCGTTGAAGAGGATTTCAGGTGGAGTGGTAAAATGGAGGAACAAGTGCCGAGCTCTGTGCATCCCTTTTACACTGGGAGTACATTTGAACCAAACGACATCTAAGGACAGAGTAACATTCTTGCCTTGGCGTCATGTTATTTTGCTAGATTTAAGATAACAGTGTCTTAATATTTGCAACAAGCTCAATTTAATTAAGTCCCCCTGATATAATCTTTCCAGGGATTTATGACTGAGTGGTTCAGGCATTCATTTATGAAAATTCGATTGAGTCTCAGACCAAAAGTCTTCCCCGTCTGCCCTGTCATGACCAAGGGGTTCCTGAGACCCCGCAGAAAGGTTGGAAGGAGGGCAGGAAATCAGGCTGTAGAACATGGGTTGACGGAGCACTGAGAGAATGTTCCCACAATGAGGGCGGCGCAGCGGGTGGAGCTGCTGCCTCACGGCACCGTACCCCCGGGTTCCATCCTGACCTCGGGTGCTGTCTGTGGGTGGATATTATGCCTTCTCCCTGTGACCACGTGGGTTTCACTGGGTGCTCCGGTTTCCTCCCACATCCCAAAGACGTGTGTTTTTTTAGGCTATTTGTCCCTCTGTAAAGTGCCTCCTAGTGTGTAGGGAGTGGATGAGGAAGTGGGATAGCATAGAACTAGTGAGAATGGGGGATCAATGGTCGGTGTGGACTCGGTGGGCCGAAGGGCCTCTTTCCACAGGTACATGGATAGAACAAGTTTAGAGGGATATGAGCCAAGCACAGGCAGGTGGGACAAGTTGGTCAGTATGGGCAAGTTGGGCCGAAGGGCCTGTGTCTGTGCTAATGTCCTTTGACATTATGTTCGACACAGACATTGTGGGCTGAAGGGCCTGTTTCTGTGCTGTTCTATGTTAGCCTTAATCACCTAACTTGGTCCTGGATAGGCTGTGGTTCTAGGGGTATAGAGAAGATCCATAGTAGAATAAAGTTTAGGTAAAGAGTACAAAGCTTAGTTTTGCATACTAGCTAATCATATCGGATAATACTATACATACATACAATCAAGTTAAACTCAAGAACAATAGGTAAAGCAAAGGGGAAGATACAGAGTGCAGAATATAGTTCTCAGCATTGTAGTGCATCCAATGTCCGCAATGGGGTAGAGGTGAATCGGACTCTACCCTAGCCTATGGAAGGACCGTTCAGTAGTCTGATAACAGAGGGTAAGAAGCTGTTTCCGAGTCTGGTGGTGCGTGCGTTCAAGTTTCTATACCTTCCCCTGGACGGGAGCGAGGAATGACCGAGGTGGAACAAGTCTTTGATTATGTTGGCTGTTGTTCTGAGGCAGCCTGAAGTGTCGATGGTGTCAATGGTGGGGAGTCTGGTCTCTTTGATGGACTGGGCAACATCCACAACTCACTGCAATTAATTGAGATATATAAATTCTGAGGAACCTGGAGAGTAAATACAGGCTAGAGCCTTGGAGAGTGTCAAAGAACAGAGAGATCGAGGAGTACAGGTGCATGGTTCCCTAAATGTGGTGAGTCAGGTAGACAGTGTGATGAAGAAGGTGTCTGGCACACTTGCCTACGATGTTTAGCTTAGTTTATTATTGTCACGTGTATTGAGGTGTTGCGTGCCATCCTGTCAATGGGAAGACTATACATAATCAAGCCGTCCAAATTGTACGTATGAAGGGGATAACGTTTAGTGCCAGATAAAGTCCAGTAAATTCCGATTAAAGATAGTTCGAGGGTCTCCATTGAGGTAGATGGGCGCTCAGGACCACTCTCTAGTTGGTGATAGGACGGTTCAGTTGCCTGATAACAGCTGGGAAGAAACTGTCCCTGAATCTGGAGGTGTGCGTTTTCACACTTCCGTACCTCCTGCCTGATGGGAGAGGGGGGGGAAAGGGAGTGACTGGGGTGAGAGTGGTCCTTGATTATGCTGGTGGCCTTGCCGAGGCAGCGTGAGATGTAGATGGAGTCATTGGAAAGGAAGGATGGTTTGCACGATGGTCTGGGTTACGTTCACAATTCTGCAATTTCTTGCAGTCTTGGATGGAGCTGTTCCCATACCATGCTGTGATGCATTCTGTTGATAAATTTGAACAGTCATTGGGACAGATATAAGGATGGGAAGATTTTAGAGGGATATGGGCCAAATGCAGGCAAATGGGACTAGTCCAAAATGCCAACTCAACATGACCTCCACAGCATTGAAGGGATCTGCAGGAGGCTCTGCCTCAATAAGGCAGCCAGCATCATCAAAGTCCCACACCATCCTGGCCACGCTCTCATTTCACTCCTGCCATCGGGAAAAAGGTACAGGGAGCCTGAAAACTGTAATGTCCAGGATCAGGAACAGCTTCCTACCTGCAGCCATCAGGCTATTAAACACTACAACCTCCAAATAACCTCTGAACTACATAGACACGGGGGCAATGCTTTTGTTCGTTTTTTTATGTATGTGCGTATATTTTAAAATATATATATATAAACATAGAAACATAGAAAATAGGTGCAGGAGTAGGCCATTCGGCCCTTCGAGCCTGCACCGCCATTCAATATGATCATGGCTGATCATCCAACTCAGTATCCTGTACCTGCCTTCTCTCCATACCCCCTGATCCCTTTAGCCACAAGGGCCACATCTAACTCCCTCTTAAATATAGCCAATGAACTGGCCTCAACTACCTTCTGTGGCAGAGAGTTCCAGAGATTCACCACTCTCTGTGTGAAAAATGTTTTTCTCATCTCGGTCCTAAAGGATTTCCCCTTAATCCTTAAACTGTGACCCCTTGTCCTGGACTTCCCCAACATCGGGAACAATCTTCTTGCATCTAGCCTGTCCAACCCCTTAAGAATTTTGTACGTTTCTATAAGATCCCCCCTCAATCTTCTAAATTCTAGCGAGTACAAGCCGAGTCTATCCAGTCTTTCTTCATATGAAAGTCCTGACATCCCAGGAATCAATCTGGTGAACCTTCTCTGTACTCCCTCTATGGCAAGAATGTATTTCCTCAGATTTGAAGACCAAAACTGTACGCAATACTCCAGGTGTGGTCTCACCAAGACCCTGTACAACTGCAGTAGAACCTCCCTGCTACTATACTCAAATCCCTTTGCCATGAATGCTAACATACCATTCACTTTCTTCACTGCCTGCTGCACCTGCATGCCTACTTTCAATGACTGGTGTACCATGACACCCAGGTCTCGTTGCATCTCCCCTTTTCCTAATCGGCCACCATTTAGATAATAGTCTACTTTCCTGTTTTTGCCACCAAAGTGGATAACCTCACATTTATCCACATTATACTGCATCTGCCATGCATTTGCCCACTCACCCAGCCTATCCAAGTCACCTTGCAGCCTCCTAGCATCCTCCTCACAGCTAACACTGCCATCCAGCTTTGTGTCATCCGCAAACTTGGAGATGTTGCATTCAATTCCCTCGTCCAAATCATTAATATATATTGTAAATAGCTGGGGTCCCAGCACTGAGCCTTGCGGTACCCCACTAGTCACTGCCTGCCATTCTGAAAAGGACCCGTTTACTCCTATTCTTTGCTTCCTGTTTGCCAGCCAGTTCTCTATCCACATCAATACTGAACCCCCAATACCGTGTGCTTTAAGTTTGTATACTAATCTCTTATGTGGGACCGTGTCGAAAGCCTTCTGAAAGTCCAGATATAACACATCCACTGGTTCTCCCTTATCCACTCTACTAGTTACATCCTCGAAAAATTCTATAAGATTCGTCAGACATGATTTACCTTTTGTAAATCCATGCTGACTTTGTCCAATGATTTCACCACTTTCCAAATGTGCTGCTATCCCATCTTTAATAACTGACTCTAGCAGTTTCCCCACTACCGATGTTAGACTAACTGGTCTGTAATTCCCCGTTTTCTCTCTCCCTCCCTTTTTAAAAAGGGGGGTTACATTAGCTACCCTCCAATCCTCAGGAACTACTCCAGAATCTAAGGAGTTTTGAAAAATTATCACTAATGCATCCACTATTTCTGGGGCTACTTCCTTAAGTACTCTGGGATGCAGCCTATCTGGCCCTGGGGATTTATCGGCCTTTAATCCATTCAATTTACCTAACACCACTTCCCGGCTAACCTGGATTTCACTCAGTTCCTCTATCTCATTTGACCCGCGGTCCCCTGCTATTTCCGGCAGATTATTTATGTCTTCCTTAGTGAAGACAGAACCAAAGTAGTTATTCAATTGGTCTGCCATGTCCTTGTTCCCCATGATCAATTCACCTGTTTCTGACTGCAAGGGACCTACATTTGTTTTAACTAATCTCTTTCTCTTCACATATCTATAAAAACTTTTGCAGTCAGTTTTTATGTTCCCTGCCAGTTTTCTTTCATAATCTATTTTCCCTTTCCTAATTAAGCCCTTTGTCCTCCTCTGCTGGACTCTGAATTTCTCCCAGTCCTCTGGTAGGCTGCTTTTTCTGGCTAATTTGTACGCTTCATCTTTTGTTTTGATACTATCCCTGATTTCCCTTGTTATCCACGGATGCACTACCTTCCCTGATTTATTCTTTTGCCAAACTGGGATGAACAATTTTTGTAGTTCATCCATGCAGTCTTTAAATGCCTTCCATTGCATATCCACCGTCAACCCTTTAAGAATCAATTGCCAGTCAATCTTGGCCAATTCACGTTTCATACCCTCAAAGTTACCTTTCTTTAAGTTCAGAACCCTTGTTTCTGAATTAACAATGTCACTCTCCATCCTAATGAAGAACTCAACCATATTATGGTCACTCTTGCCCAAGGGGCCACGCACAACAAGACTGCTAACTAACCCTTCCTCATTACTCAATACCCAGTCTAGAATAGCCTGCTCTCTCGTTGGTTCCTCTACATGTTGGTTTAGAAAACTATCCCACATACATTCCAAGAAATCCTCTTCCTCAGCACCCCTGCCAATTTGATTCACCCAATCTATATGTAGATTGAAGTCACCCATTATAACTGTTTTACCTTTGTTGCACGCATTTCTAATTGCGTTTGATGCCATCCCCAACTCCACTACTACTGTTAGGTGGCCTGTGCACAACACCCACTAGCGTTTTCTGCCCCTTAGTGTTTTGTAGCTCTACCCATATCGATTCCATATCCTCCAAGCTAATGTCCTTCCTTTCCATTGCGTTAATCTCCTCTCTAACCAGCAATGCTACCCCACCTCCTTTTCCTTTCTGTCTATCCCTCCTGAATATTGAATATCCCTGGATGTTCAGCTCCCAGCCTTGGTCACCCTGGAGCCATGTCTCCGTGATCCCAACTATATCATAATCATTAATAGCTATCTGCACATTCAACTCATCCACCATATTACGAATGCTCCTTGCATTGAGACACAAAGCCTTCAAGCTTGTTTTTACAACGCTCTTACCCCTTATACAATTATGTTGAAAAGTGGCCCTTTTTGATTTTTGCCCAGGATTTGTCTGCCTGCCACGTTTACTTTTCACCTTGTTCCCTATTGCTTCTACCCTCATTTTACACCCCTCTGTCTCTCTGCTCACACATTTAAGAAACCCACCACCTCTTATTCTCTGTTTATTATTTTTTTCTTCTTTTCCCCTACCTGTTGGGTCTGAGTGCTTCCCTTCTCTGCCTCCTGCCTCACACACTGTCTACAAGCTTTCTCTATTTGAGTCCCTCCCCCCAACCGTTCTAGTTTAAAGTCTCCCCTGTAGCCTTTGCAAATCTCCCCGCCAGGATATTGGTCCCCCTCGGGTTCAAGTGCAATCCGTCCTTTTTGTACAGGTCACACCTTCCCCAAAAGAGGTCCCAATGATCCTGAAACTTGAATCCCTGCCCACTGCACCAGTCCTTCAGCCACGCATTTATCCTCCACCTCGCTCCATTCCTACTCTCACTGTCGCGTGGCACACACACACTGGACATGTTTTGTTTATTATATTGTTTACAGAGTACTATGTACCGTATTTCCTGGCAATGAAGACGCTATTTTTACCCAAAAATAAGGACAAAATTTACCTGCGTCCTGGAGGCCGAACGTTAGGTTGTTAGCCAAGAAAGATAGACTTGGCTATCCCTCAGTACAGCAACATCAAGAATGATGTTGCTGTACTGAGGGATAGCCAAGTCTATCCTCATTGCTGGCAGCTGATGGGAAGCGGATGTAAAGTGGGAAGCGGCTGTAAAAGGACAGTGACGCTGGGGAGGGGGGGGGGGGGGAGTTTCTTTCACAGCGTGTGGGGAGTCTGGCCCAGGTCAGCACGGCCTGGGCTGCACAAATTGGCTGGGCCGCCAGGGGTAAAGTTGCGGGGAGGGCAGGAGCGTTGAGAAGGAGGGGGTCGGTAATCATGTTAGCAACTCACTCACTGACTGCTGCGGTGGCTGCAAGCATCCGCAGGGACTGGACAGCGGAACCGGCTGCCACCTCAGCGCCTTCTGCCGGCCGGCCGGCCCGTCAGCCAGCCACGGTGTCCTTCGGCACAGGCGCAACCGGTGGAGGTGGTGGTTGGCGGGTAGCTACTGGGCGGAAGGCTGGCTGCTCCGTCCCGGGCTCGCTCTCTCTCCCTCTCTCTCTCTCTCTCTCTCTACTAGTCCCGGGGCAGGCGACCAGGGAACTGCAGCTAGTTCCAGGGCTCGCAGGTGACCTGGGCGCTACAGCCAGTCCCGGGGCACACAGGCGATGTTGCCGACCCCTGGACTAAGCCAAACCCTTGATCCTGGCCCGCCATCCTTTTTTTCAAAATTTAGCAACTTAAATTGGGGGTGCGTCTTCGATGCAGGTGCGTCTTCATGGCCGGGAAATACGGGTACATGTTCTGTTGGGCTGCACCAAGTACGAATCTCATTGTTCTGTCTGGGACATATGATAATGAAACACTCTTGACTCTATTCTTGTCAAGGTGGGCTGGAGGGCCTGTTTCGGTGCTGTACACCTCTGTGAATCTATGACATGATGTTCATGAACCTCAGAATGGGCTTAAAAGCTGACTCCTGTTCTTACTTCTCTGTCAACAGTACAAACCCTAAATGGCTGTATGTTTCTCCTCTTGTCCCCCACTCCCTTCCCTGCAGTCTCGAAGATCTGTCCACCTTGTGACAACGAGATGAAGGCGGATGTTATTCTTGAGCACTACTGCGCTAGCGAGTTTGGTGAGTCTCCAATCTTTGGTTCAGTTTAGAGTTAAAGCATGGAAACAGGCCTTTCAGCCCACCGAGTCCACGCCGACCATCGATCACCCCTATACTAGTTCAATCTTCCACACTCGGCACAATTCACTAAAGCCAGTTAATGTACAAACCTGTTCGTCTTTGGAGTGTGGGAGGAAACTGGAGTACCCAGGGGTCAAAGGGAGAACGTACAAACTCCGTACAGACAGCACCCGTAGTCAGGATCGAACCTGGGTCTCTGGTGCAAGACAGCAACTCTACCGCTGCCACTGTGCTGACCTAATCTGCTCAGATATCCTCCATGTTGGCACTTAAAGGCCAAGGCACGTTTCTTGTAGACACCAGGAACCGCAGATGCTGATTTACAAAAAAAGAGACAAAGTGCTGGAGTAACTCAGTCTTGGATACAGGGTCTCGACACAAAACATCCACCCTGCCTCTGCCTCCACTAATGCTGCTTGAACCGCTAAGCTTGTGGTAGTCATGCAGCACGGAAACAGGCCATTCGGCCCAACACATCCATGCCCAGACTGTCACACCAAAGATCAAAGGGTAGCACGGCAATGTAATCATTTGCAAGCGGCGGCTCATGTCATTGGAGCGGAATTAGGTCATTCGGCCCATCGAGTCTACTCCGCCATTCAATCATGGCTGATTTATCTTTCCCTCTCAACCCCATGCCCCTACCTTCGCCCCATAACCCTTGACACCCTTACTCATCAAGAACCTGTCAATTCAAGGAAGCATTCGCAGGACATTTTATTGCGGAGACAGTTGTGTTTATCTTATCGAATGTGCCGGTGCTGGGAATTAAAGATTACCGAATTAAAGATTAATTTCAGTGACATTTGTACAGCACTTTATCAATGCAAGGGTGTCCGAGTGCCAAGTGCAATCACAAGCTGCAGCCAACACCATAAATAGTGATGAGGGGGTGTTGTGAGTGGGACCCATTGATTAGCCACCAACATACAGAGCGGGACAGTACAGGAACAGGCCCTTCGGCCCAGCACATCCATGCCAACCTTTATGCCCATCCACACCAATCCCATTAGCACGCATTAAGACAATGCTTCTATGCCTTGCTTATTGAAATCATGTCTAAATGCCTCTTAACTATAGTTTCTTTTTAGTTTAGTCTTAGAGATACATAAGGTCATAAGGAATAGGAGTAGAATTAGGCCATTCGGCCCATCAAGCCTACTCCGCCATTTAATCATGGCTGATCTATCTCTCCTCCTAATCCAATTCTCCTGCCTTCTCCCATAACCTCCCACTCCTGTCTGCATGGAAACAGGCCCTTCAGCCCATCTAGTCTGTGCCGACTAGCGATCACCCGTACACTAATTATATTGTACACAGTCGGTACAATTTACAGAAGCCAATTAACCTACAAACCTGCACGTCTTTGGGATGTGAGAGGAAACTGGAGCACCCCAAGAAAACCCATGCGCTCACAGGGAGAACGTACAAACTCCGTACAGACATCGCCCGTGGTCAGGATCGAACCCGGGTCCCTGGCACCGTGAGGCAGCGGCTCTACCTGCTGTGCCACTGTGTGCCGATGAGCTGGTGATTGTATCTCGATTCCACCACCTCCTCTGACAGCGCGTTCCAAATATCAACCACTCTCCCTTTAAAAAAATTCAGGTCACTTTTAAATTTCCTTCCTTTCACCTTAAACCCACGTCCTCAGATGCACAGAGTAGGGAATTGAGGACCAGAGGACATAGATTCAAGGTGAAGGGGAAAAGATTTACTAGGAATCTGAAGGGCAACTTTTTCACACAAAGGGTAGTGGGTGTATGGAACAAGCTGCCAGATGAGGTAGTTGAGGCTGGGACTATCGCAACATTTAAGAAACAGTTAGATAAGTACATGGATAGGACCGGTTTGGAGGTATATTGGCCAAGCACAGGCAGGTGGGACTAGTGTAGCTGGGACATGTTGTCCGGTGTGGGTAAGTTGGGCTGAAGGACCTGTTTCCACCCTGTATCACAATGACTATGACTCTATGACTCTCGTTTTTGATAGCCCTACAGGTAGGAACTTGTACTACTTTCGCTATCTGTGCCTCCTGTAATTGATATTCCTCCATCAGGTCACCTCTCAGCTATCTTCACACTAGGGAGAAACAAGCCCTGGGCGGCACAGTCATGGAATTGCTGTCTCACAGTGCCAGAGACCCAAGTTCAATTCTGACACGGGTGCTGTCTGTACGGAGTTTGTACATTCTCCCTGTGACCGTGTGGGTTTTCTCCAGGTGCTCCTGTTTCCTCCCACACTCCAAAGATGTACAGGTTTGTAGGTTAATTGGCTTCGGTAAAAAAATTGGTGTGTAGGATATTGCTGGTGTATGGGGTGATCGGTGGTCAGCAGAGTCTCGCCGGGCCGAAGGGCCTGTTTCCGCGTTATAACTCTAAAGTCTAAAGCCCGGCCTCTCTAATCTCTTCCCACTACTAAAGGCCATCAATCCAAGCACGATCCTGGTGAATCACCTCTCCTGTACCACTCTCTCCAGCTGAATCACATCCTGGAGTTAGGACCAGACAGACGTTGTAATCCGGAACAAAAAAAATCAAAGTGCTGGAGGAACTCAGCGGGTCGAGCAGCGTCCGTGGAGGGAATCAATCGTGAACGTTTCAGATCGAGTGTGTCCACTCTCCGTCCTGGACGCAGGGTCTCGACACAAAACATCCACCCTCTCTCTGCCTCCACAGATGCTGCTTGACCCGCTGAGTTGGTCAGAGCACGGAAATAGGCCCTTCGGCCCAACTCGTCCATGCCGATAACAATTCCCCATCCAAGCTAGTCCCATTAGCCTGCATTTGGCCCATATCCTGCTAAATCTTTCCTATCCGTGTTCCTGTCTGTGTCTTTTAAATGTTGTTATTGTACCTGCCTCAACTACCTCCTCCCACAGCTCGTTCCATATGCCCACCGGCCTCTGAATGGAAAAAGTTGCCCGTCAAGTTGCTATTAAACCTTGTCCCTCTCTCCTTTAACCCATGTCCTCTAGTTTGTGTTTCCTCTACTCTGGGTCCAAAAAAAGCTCTGTGCATTCACCCTATGTATTCTCCTCCTGATTTCACACACCTCTATAAGATCACCCCTCAGCCTCCTGCGCTCCAAGCCTGCCCAACCTCTCCCTGTAGCTCAGGCCCTGCGGTACAGAGAATGTCCTTGTAAATCTTATCTGCACTGGTTCCAGCTTAATGACAATCAGCAGTTCCTCCAGCAGTTTGTTCTTTGCTCCAATGTAAACACTGTTGTTATTAAGACCAGCGCTGCCAGCACACAGGGAGAACGGGACCACCCCAAAGAGGAAGTTTCAGTTGCTTGTGTGTAAGTCCATTTCCCATTCTGCCGTAAGTAAACCACATAGCGCTGGAGTAACTCAGCGGGTCAGGAGGTATCTCTGGAGGACATGGATAGGCGACGTTTTGGCCCCCTTGCAGAGCTTGAGAGGTGCCATTGGTCTCTGAGTGTCTCTGAGCTTAATGTTGTTTAGTTTAGTTTAGAGCTACAGTGTGGAAACAGGCCCTTCGGCCCGCCGAGTCCGCGCTGACCGATAATCACCCGCACACTATTTCGATCCTGAACACTAGGGATATTTTTTACAAGAAGCCAATTAACGCACAGACCTGCACGTCTTTGGAATGTGGGAGAAAACCGGAGCACCCGGGGAAAACCCACCACGCGGTCACAGGGAGAATGTGTAAACACCGTAGAGACAGCACCCGCAGTCAGGATCGAACCTGGGTCTCTGCTGCTGTGAGGCAGCAACTCTACCGCTGCTCCTTTTGTGTCACAAAAGCTGTTGGTGATTTTAAGTGTGTTTAGTTTAGTTTGGTTTACATTGAGGGTTGTGGCTCACAAATAGATTTGCCGAGATGCACAGACTCTTGCAAGAAGAGAGCAACAGTCAGAAAATGTGGCGATCAGATGTGCAAGTTCGGTTTCATTAACGTGGGCTCAACTGCAAAAGGAATCCATATGTAACCAAGTCGGGAAGTGGACAAAGCCAGGCACAGGCCACATCCGAATTTACGATCAAATGCTCCACTTCAAGACTGAGATCCCACGGATAAGGCCAGCTCACCACCACGCTCGTTCACACCGACATGATCGTATTTCCCATCTTTTGGTCTTGCTAAACTGTGTCAGCAGTTTAGTTTAGTTTGTTGTCACGTGAAGGACCAGCAGGATGCTGAAAATCTGAAATACAAACAACAAATCTCTGGAAATACTCAGCAGGTCAGGCAGCATCCTTGGAGCAAGAAGCAGAGGTCATTTAGTTTAGTTTATTGTCACGTGTAATGCTTTTATGTCGCGAGCTACCCAGTCAGCGGAAAGACGGTGCATGATTACAATCAAGCCGTCCACAGTGTACGGATACAGGATAAAGGGAATAATGTTTAGTGCAAGATAACGTCCAGTAAAGTCTGATTAAAGATAGTTTTGCGGGTCTTCTATGAGGTAGATAGTAGCTCAGGACCACTGTCTAGTTGTTGATGGGGTGGTTCAGTTGTCTGATCAAAGCTGGGGAGAAACTGTCCCTGAATCATGGAGGTGTGCGTTTTCAAACTTCTGTGCATCGTGCCCAGTGGGAGAGGGGAGAAGAGGGAGTATTCAAGAGAGTGTTTTATTGTCAGATGTCCCAAAATGGAACAATTAAATGTTTCCTTGAAAGAAGACTGACGCAGTGACGCAGCGGGTAGAGCTGCTGCCTCGCAACGCCAGACACCCGGGTTCCATCCTGACCTTGGGTGCTGTCTGTATGGAGTTTGCATGTTCCCCCTGTGACCGTGCGGGTTTTTCTCCCTGGGCTCCGGTTTCCTCCCACTGTCTAAAGATGTGCAGGTTTGTAGGTGAATTGGCTTCTGTAAATTGTTTCCAGCGTGTACTGTCAATGGGTGATCACTGGTCGGCGCAGACTCGGTGGGCCAAAGAGTCTTTTTTACACTAAATTTTATCTCTACAACTAAAACTGAAAACTAAACCTGGACATCACAGTTTTGAGCAAGTGCAGGAGCCTCTGGGATGTGCCTGGGCTGATAAGTAAGGCCTCTCATTGTTTCCCCACTGTATATGTAGCCCTTGTGATTTAGGCTTGCCATACAGATACTGTTAGCAAGACCAACATCATTGCCAGCTGCCATCTCCCCAGGGATTCAATGAGGAGCAATCATGGACTGATGTTTTGGGTCATTTTTGACATACAGCGTGGAAACAGACACATCGGCCCACCGACTCCGCGCCAACCATCGATCACACTAGTTTAGTTTAGTTTATTGCCATGTGCACCGAGGTACAGTGAAAAGCTTTTTTTTTTGGTGCGTGCTATCTAGTCATTGGAAAGACTGTGCATGATTACAATCAAGCCGTCCACAGTGCACAGATACAGGATAAAGGGAATAACGTTTAGTGCAAGATAATGTCCAGTAACGTCTGATTAAAGATAGTCTGACGATCCCCAATGAGGGTAGACGGGAGGTCTCTAGTTGATGATGGGATGGCTCAGTTGCCTGATAACAGCTGGGAAGAAACTGTCCCTGAATCTGGAAGTCACAATCCAAAACGTCATCTATCTATTTCATTCCTCAGACCCACTGAGCACCTCCAGCTCTTCGTCTATTGCTCAGAATCTGCCCGTTCCCTTCCACCTGCACTGACTTTCCATCAAAACACAAGGTGCTGGAGGAACTCAGCTGGTCAGGCAGCATCTGTGGAGGGAATGGACAGCCACTCAAACACACACATATACAGTATATATATATATAAAATAAATTATAAAAAATATATAATGGGAACGAACAGACGCCGTATCGGGTCCTGACCCGAAACATCGCCTGTCCATTCCCTCCACTGCTTCCTGACCCGCTGAGGTCCTCAGCACTTTGTGTCTTGCTGAAGATTTTAGCAACGCTGTTCTTTGTGTCTCTGTCCTTCTGTCTCCAAAATCAAATCCAAGTTTGGGAAGGAAAGAATGTCATGCTGTCATAACTATCCTAATCATGCCAACCATCCAGATTCCAACAGTGGCAAGGATTTGCTGCCTCACAGCGCCAGGGACCTGGGTTCGATCCTGACCTCTAGCAGTCTGAAGAAGGGTATTGACCCGAAATGTCACCTATCCATGTTCTGCCTGACCCACTGAGTTACCCCAGCACTTGGTGTCTTTTTAAGATTAATATTTTAGTTTAGTATAGTTTATAGAGGGGATACAGTATGGAAACAGGCCCTTCGGCCCACCAAATCCGCGCCGACTAGTGATTCCCATGCGCTAGTTCTACCCTACACACTAGGGACAATTTACAGAAGCCAATTAACCTACAAACCCACACGTCTTTGGGGTGTGGGAGGAAACTGGAGCATGCGAAGAAAACCTACACTGTCACTCTGCCACAGAGGGTAGTTGACGCCAGTTCATTGGCTATATTTAAGAGGGAGTTAGATGTGGCCCTTGTGGCTAAAGGGATCAGGGGGTATGGAGAGAAGGCAGGTACGGGATACTGAGTTGGATGATCAGCCATGATCATATTGAATGGCGGTGCAGGCTCGAAGGGCCGAATGGCCTACTCCTGCACCTATTTTCTATGTATCTATGTATCTATGTCACAGGGAGAACATGCAAACTCTGTACAGATAACACCCCATAGTCAAGATCGAACCTGGGCCTCTGGCACTGCGAGGCAGCAACTCGACCACTGGCCACTGTGCCGACTTCTTGCAGTCTGAAGAAGGGTCCCGACCCGAAACGTTGCCTGGACAATGTTCTCCAGAGATGCTGCCTAACCCGCTGATTTACTCCAGCACTCTGTGTCTTTTTAAGATTAATATCTGACTGGACAAAAGATCAGTCTGGACAAAGATGGCAAATTTGATTCCTTCAAGATATTAGTAAACTAAATTGTTTTTTAATAACAGTTTGGTTGTTTTATGTCACAAATGTTAGCTTTTTATGACATTTATTTTTTAACTTGAATTTAATTACCAAAATGCCTTTGTGGGATTTAAAACACATGTCAGCAGATATGGGTCTTTGGATTATTGATCTCGTAACACAAGGCAAGGGGTAGCACAGCTAGTAGAGCTAGTTAGTCTCACAGCTCCAATGACCCAGCCTCAGGTCTGTCGTGTGTGGAGTTTCCACGTTCTCCCTGTGACCACATGGGTTTTCTCCGAGTGCACCAGTTTCCCCCCATATCCCAAATACGTACAGGTTTGTAGGTTAATAAGACTTTACTTTGGATTTTAGAGATGCAGCATGGAAACAGGCCCTTCGGCCCACCGAGTCCGCGCCAACCAGTGGTCACCCCGTACACTAGCACTATCCCACACACTAAGGACAATGTAGAATAGACGGAAGGCAATTAACCAACAAACCTGTACATCGCTGGAATGTGGGACAAAACCGGAGCACCCGGAGGAAACCCACATGGTCACAGGGAGAACGTATATACTCCGTACAGACAGCACATCTAGTCAGGATTAACCCCGGGTCTCTGGCGCTGCGAGGCAAGCAGCTCTACCGCTGCGCCACCGTGCCACCCTAAGTTCAGGCGTGTCGAACCTCTTCTGCATGCCCACGGTAGCACTCTCCCAGCAAACGTTGCAGACGAAGGGGGGGGGGGGGGGGGGGGAAGGGAAGGAGAGAAGAGGAGGAAACAAAGGAAGTTTGAATGGCAAGTGGGACTAGCATGGATGGGGCATCTTGGTCAGTCTGGACGAGTTGGGCCGAAGGGCCCGTTTCCCGGCTGTACGACTGTGTTCATTCACCCAGTCTGGTTTGGTTTTAGTTACAGCTCTGATCACCCGCAGTTTGTGAAAAGCCCGTTTTCCACATAAAACTGAGAATAAAGTGGAATAAAATGCATGAAAACCCCCCACTCAGAAAGAGCATCAGCTGGGATGGATTTGGAAAATGCCCAATGTGCAATACCAAAGTGATGAGCAGCCTTAACCACACCGCAGGCAAGGCCCCAGGAGTGAGATCTCCAGATGCTGGAAGTGATGTCCTGAATTGTTGGCTCCCTGCTCTATCCAAACAATGCATCAAGGCACCAGAGAGGTCCATTTACTGGTATTTGATCTTGAATGAATGTGCACTGCTTGTGATTAAAGAATAACCCATCTTTATTAAGCAACTCGAATGTAGAAGAGATGAATGTGGGCAATCAAACCTATTGGGACGTCTGACCGCAAGCTGCACTAGAGAGAGGGTGATTTATTGGAGGGGAGGGAGAGAGGGTGAGCTGGAGATCGAGAGAGAGAGAGTGGGGCAAAGAGGAGAAGAGAGAGAAAGTGAGAGAGAGGTGAGATAGAGGACAAAAAGTTAGAAAGCAGTTGAGTTAAAAAGAAAGAATGTTAGAGAAAGGAGAAAGAGTGCCAAATAAAATATAGAGAGGACAGAGATGAAAGAAGGGAGGAGAGTGTGTGTGTGAGAGCGAGAGGGGAAGAGAAAGAGAGTGAGAGGGGAAGAGAGAGAGAGAGAGAGAGAGAGGGGGAGAGGGGGAGAGGGGGAGAGGGGGAGAGGGGGAGAGGGGGAGAGGGGGAGAGGGAGAGGGAGAGAGAGAGTAGTTTTATTGTCACGCATACTGAGGTGCAGTGAAAAGCTTTTGTTGCATGCTATTCAGTCAGTGGAAAGACAGTACCTGATTTTAATCGACCCATCCATAGTCTAGATACATGATAACTGGAATAACGTCAATAATGTTTAGTGCAAGATAAAGCCAGTAAAGTCCGATCAAAGATAGTCCGACAGAGATTGAGGACAGAGAGCTAGAGAGAATAGACTGAGTGCCATATATTTTAAAAAACAAGAAGGCAGAGAGGAGAGAGAGAGTGAGAGAAAGAGGGAGAGAGTGAGGGAGAGAAAGATGGGGAGAGAGGGAGTGAGAGAGACAGAGCTGGGGAGAGGTAGAAAGGTTTCGGAGGGATACCTGGAGTTCAGGATGTAGACAGTCAAAGGCACAGCCTATGATGATGAAGCAAAAACAACGGGGGAAAAAAGGTATGAAGAAGCTTCTAAGATGGGTCGTGATCCGAAATGTCATCTGGTTTATGTTTCATGCTGTTGTGTATCGAGGTACAGGGAAAAGCTTTGTTTTGCTTACCATCCTATCACATCAGATAATACTGTACATAAAAACAATCGTCAAACTCAAGTACAATAGGTAGAGCAAAGGGGAAGATAAGGAGTGCAGAATTCTCAGCATTGTAGCATCAGTTCCAGAGACAAAGTCCAATGTCCGCAATGGGGTAGAGGTGAATCGGACAGTACCCTAGCTTGTAGAAGGACTGTTCAGAAGTCTGATAACAGAGGAGAAGAAGCTGTTCCTGAGTCTGGGTGTGCGCGCTGTCTGGTGGGACCTTCTGCTGGATGGGAGCGGGGAGAAGAAGGAATGACTGAGTTGGGACGTCTTTGATTACATTGGCTGCTTTTCTGAGGCAGTATGAAGTGTAGATGGAGTCAACGGTGGGAAGTCTGGTCTGTGTGATGGACTGGGTACATTTCTCTGAAACAGGCCCTTCAGCCCACCTAGTTCACACCGACCAGCGATCACCCCGTATACTAGCACTATCCCACACACTAGGGACAATTTACAATTTACAGGAGCCAATTTACTGTACCTACAAACCTACACATCTTTGGAGTGGAGGAGGAAACCAGAGCACCAGGAGAAAACCCACGCGGTCACAAGTTGAATGTATGAACACCGTACAGGAAACCCCCTTAGTCAGGATCGAACCGGGGTCTCTGGAGCTGTGAGACACACCTGTACCGCTGAGCCCCCCCCCCCCCCCCCCACCCCGTGCCACCCCATCTTGGGTTCTTGGGCAGAGCTGTTCCCAATCCACGTTGTGATGCAACCCGACAGTGTGCTTTGTCTGGTGCATCTGTAGAGGTTGTCAACAGTCACATATGCCGAATCTCCTCAATCTCCTGTGATGCAACTCCACAGAATGCTTTCCATGGACTTGGTTGGTGCAAAGAAGAAATGCCCCAGTATCACGTCGGGGACTGATAGTGATTATATGCTTTGGACAACCCCCTCACCCCGACCTCCTTCGCTCAACAGTTCAATGGCGCCTTATTTGTCACATATGCAAACGCACAGGGAAATGATGTCTGCATGTTTACACACGCGGGCGCCGCCATGTTTTGGGGCCATTTCCTAACCGCCCGGTCGGTCTACTGGAGCGGTTCGGAATCCCGATAAGCCCCAGGCTCCTTCCTGCGATGCCTTCGGCCAGATCGGCCCGCGAACTGACCTCCCTCTCATCGCCCGGCCACTTTTGTGTCCCAGGGGGCGAGGGCGATCCTGCAGCCGATTGTGAAGCCGCTGGAGGCATCACCCCCCGCCCGGTTCACCCCAAAGATCTTATAGCGAGGATCTTTGGTTCACCCTCCTTGCTCCTCGTGTCCGACGTCTCCAGTGGCCCTGGTTGTGGTGCTGAGCTCACAGGGGGGGGGGCAGCAGAGCAGCGTGGGGGGTAACGGTAGTGTGCACGGGTTGTTTGGGGACGTCCCAGCAGACGACTGCCTGCCTGCCTGCCTCCATGGAAGCACGGATCAGGAATCTCCCTGATGTTTGTGGAATGTGGATCACACGTTATGAGCGGGTTGTGGTTGGGTCACTGTAGCTCGTTGTGTTATTCTTGCCAAGGAAGCTCAGGATGTGGGGGGGGGGGTTGTCCGCATTTAATCCGTGGTATGTTGGGCTTACTGATGGAAAATTGGAGTCAAGCTCTTACACAGTTGCTAAGGCTTACTTTGCACAACTCCTTGCTTCAAGAATTCAGGCAGCAGCAAGGAACCAGAGAGAAAGTCTTAGAATCATAGGCGTTTAAGAAAGAACTGCAGATGTTGGAAACATCAAAGGTAGACAAAAAATGCTGGAGAAACTCAGCGAGGGAGGCAGCATCTATGGAGATTTTGGAGTTCCCAATGTTGGGGAAGTCCAGAACTAGGGGTCACAGTTTGAGGATAAGGGGGAAGTCTTTTAGGACCGAGATGAGAAAATCATTTTTCACACAGAGAGTGGTGAATCTGTGGAATTCTCTGCCACAGAAGGTAGTTGAGGCCAGTTCATTGGCTATATTTAAGAGGGAGTTAGCCCTTGTGGCTAAAGGGATCAGGGGGTATGGAGAAAAGGCAGGTACGGGATACTGAGTTGGATGATCAGCCATGATCATATTGAATGGTGGTGCTGGCTCAAAGGGCCGAATGGCCTACTCCTGCACCTATTTTCTATGTTTCTACGAGAGAGGGAATGGTCGAGACCCTTAAGAAGGCTGGGTGGGGATAGACACTCAGCGGGTCAGACAGCATCTCGGGAGAAACAAGATGGGTGATGTTTTGGGTCGGGATGCTTCTTCACACCCTTCAAGTCTAGCTCTACACAGGAGTGTGGAGGAAGGAACTGCAGACGCTTGTTTACACCGAAGATAGACACAAAATGCTGGGGTAACTCAGCGGATCGGGCAGCATCCTTGGGGGAAAGGATTGGGAGACGTCTCCCATTCCTTATCTCCAGAGTTTGCGGCCTGGCCCGCTGAGTTACCCCAGCATTTTGTGTCTGCCTTGAGTCCTTCAGGAACCCGTACATGGAGCAAAGGGCTTCTCCCTACGGACGCTGTTCATTCTGTACTCACCACTAAACGCTGATGAGCTGACCATCTGTGTGTCGCTGTTCCAGAGCCTTTGTTGTGCACAAGTTGTTCCTCATGTTCCCAACACCAACCACACGTTGCTTTAGGACATTCTGACCTCATTAGAAACCGCCCGCTGTAGGAATGCAAGTTCTTCATTTTCATTCACTAAAGGCGATGCAAAAAAATACTGTGACGGGGGAACTATTCTACGATTGGGACACCAGGACCCTTCTTCACTGACGGTGTGAGGGGGGTGGGAGGGAACGTCAGGAAAGAGAGGTGAGCCCAGAACAAAACCCGGAAACTGAAGAAGGGTCTCGACCCGAAACGTCACCCGTTCCTTCTCTCCAGAGATGCTGCCTGTCCCGCTGAGTTACTCCAACATTTTGTGTCTACCCCGGAAACTGATAGATGGACCTGAAAAGGGTCCCAACCCAAAACACCTTCTGTCCATTCCCTCCCCAGATGCTACTTGGCCCGCTGAGTTCCTCAAGCCCTCTGTGTCCTATTCTACAATAGTTCTTCAAGGAGGACTATTTCAATGGTTCCAGAGCAGATCCAGGGTAGCAACACACACACACCAGTTAAAAAACCTGGGGTGGCACAGTGGTGCAGCGGTAGAGTTGCTGCCTTACAGCGCCATAGACCCACGTTCCATCCTGACTCCGCACAAACTCTGTGCAGAGTTTGGACGTTCCCCCTGCAACCGCATGGAATTGCTCCAGATTCCTCCCACATCCCAAAGACTTGCAGGTTTGTAGGTTAATTGCCTTCTATAAACTGTATATTGTCCCCAGTGTGTAGGATAGTGCGAGTGTAAGGGGTGATCACTGGTTGGCGGGACTCCAGGCGCTCCGGTTTCCTCCCGCATTCTAAAGCCGTGCAGGCTTGTAGGTTAATTGGCTTCTGTTAATTGTCCCTCGGTGTGCAGGATAGAAGGGGTGTAAAAGTGATCGCTGGCCAGCACGAACTCGCTAGGCCAAAGTGCGCTGAAGGGCCTGTTTCCGCTCTGTATCTCGAAACTAAACTTATTTTGACCTCTCAAGCCATTCCCTGCGTTTCTTTGTTTAAACTGTGTGGTCACACACTCCTTAACTCTTCCTGCCCTTCTCTTCATTCCTGCCTATGTTGTGGTGCCGTTTTCCAAAGCCATATAAACCACATCTGCTGTATCTCCCTGATCCAATTACCTTGTGTCTTCAAAGGATTCTGCCTTCTTGCTCTTCTTTCTCCTACTCTGGGAAAAAGTCTCTTTTTCCAATCTACTCTTCCACCCAATCTACTCCCTTGATGATTTTACACATTTCTCTGCCTGTGATGTGGGCCAGAGACTCGGGTTCAATCCTGACTGCGGGTGCTGTCTGTACGGAGTTTGCACGTTCTCCGTGTGACCGCATGGGTTTTCTCCAGGCGCTCCGGTTTCCTCCCGCATTCTAAAGCCGTGCAGGCTTGTAGGTTAATTGGCTTCTGTTAATTGTCCCTCGGTGTGCAGGATAGAAGGGGTGTAAAAGTGATCGCTGGCCAGCACGAACTCGCTAGGCCAAAGGGCCTGCTTCCACGCTCTTATCTCTGAACTAAACTAGACAAAACCCATGCAAACCACTGCAGAACTCAAGAGAGACATCTCACTTTCCCCCTCTTTTGTCACTGTTCTCCGTGAGCTGCTGTGCATCAAACCTAATCCTGTACTAAACATCAGTGCTTATTCCTTGCTGGGTCAACGTAGCAACTGTCTGCTCCGTAAGATTTGATTCTAGCCTGTGGTGCACTCCCAGGGACATGTTATTCTATGCATGGCAACTTCCCCCCTTTCAACCCGCCCCCCACAGTCCACAGTCTGTGCCTCACTCCCAGCGATGTATTACATGGCTTCCCCCTCGACAACATTCCCTCGATTTGATTCCAGCCTGTAGCCCACTGCCAAGGACCTATTATTCTACACATAACCTCCCTCCCCACACGACTCAGAAGACCAAGGAATGTCTCCAACGACTCTCACCAACTTCTACACATCACTGTAGAACGCGCTCTATCAGGATGCGTCACAGCTTGGTGTGGCAACAGCTCTGCCCAAGACCGCATGAAATTGCAGAGTTGTGGATGTAGCCCAGTCCATCACACAGACTAGACTCTCCACCGTCGACTCCTTCTACACTTCACGCTGCTTCGGGAAAGCAACCAACATAATCAAGGACCATTCGCACCCCGGCTATTCCCTCGTCTCCCCTCTCCCGTCGGGCAGAAGATAGAAAAACTTGAAAGCGCGTACCGCCAGATTCAGGAACAGCTTCTTCCCTACTGTTATCAGACTAGTGAATGGTCCTTCCACAAGCTCGGGTGTAGTCCTGATCTTCAAGAGTCAAGAGTGTTAAGTTGCCACATGCGTTGGGGATGAACAATTATATCCTTTTGCTTGCTGCAGCTTTACAGGTAAATGAACGCCATAACCCCCAAATGCACAATCATCGATAATACTAGATATTAACAATCAGTGACAAGACCATGAAAGTGCAGAACCACAGAACATAGTGCAACCAAAACAAAACCCATTGTAGATGGCTGCTGAGGCAGGGTTGTAGTGACAGTTGTGTGGTCTGACTCAAGAGCCTGATGGCTGATCTTCCAACCAACCTTATTGTGCACTGTGCACTTTTTTAACCTGCACTTCATCTATAACTGTAATGCCACATATTCTACACTCTGCTATTTTTTATCTTTCACTACCTATTGTACATGTGTATGGTTTGATTGTACTGATGTATGGCATGGTTTAACCGGAGCGCACGCAAACAGAATGTCTCCACTGTGCCTCGGTACAGGTGACAATAATAAACGGATGCTGATGGTGTACAGATATTATGTGAGAGACCCATCCTCCACTTCTTTCAATGAAAGGGTTGGACGGTTAATGATTGTGCGCCTTGTCTTTGCAGCGCTCAAGATGAAGATCAAGGAGATAAAGAGGGAGAAGGGCGATCGCAAAATCATCTCCCAGAGGAGGAAAAAGGTGCTGAAGATGGGGCCTTTAAAGAAGAAGGATCTCAAGAAGTTGGTTCTGTTCATTAAAAACGGAGCGAGCTGCCCGTGCACCCAGCTGAACAATCCTAGCAGCAGCTTCCTCATCATGGGCCGTAAGTGGGACAACCAGTTTCTCCTCACGGTCATCCACCGGTGGGACAAGAAGAACAAGGATTTGCGGCATGCCTTGAAGCAGATGAAAACCTACCAGTGCCCCACATTCCACCACATCTTTCAATGACTGCCCTTGGGCCAAGGACTCCGTTTAGGATAGACACACACAAGCAAAGTCACAACAATTGCTTTTATGGCGTCACTGTTATAAAAATAATCACGCATGGTTTCTGCCAGCCTTATCCGATGACCTTGTCCATACATAGCAATTATTCTATAATCTCTCTAGCGCCGATAACCTGATGGAAAGGAACGTGAATTCCTGCTTTAAATGGACGTGATGGATGAATGGATATTTAAGGACATTTAGGGATTGATTGAAAGACACAGCACGGAAACGGGCCCTTCGGCCCACCGAGTCCATGCCAACCAGCGATCACCCATTCACACTGGGTCTATGCTATCCCACTTTCTCATCCACTCCCTACACACTAGGGAACGATTTACAGAGGGCCAATTAACCTACAAACCCACCGTCTTTGGGATGTGGGAGGAAACCAGAGCACCCGAAGGAAAGTCATAGAGAGATGAGAGAGTTTTTATAAAAAGTCACTTTTTCTCTCTCTCCTCTCTCTGCCCCCCCCCCCCTCGCTCTCGCTCTCTCTCTCTCTCTCTCTCTCTCTCTCTATATATATATATATATATATATATATATATATATATATATCTTCCTTGTCCAAAGATTATATGGCCTAGATAACTTGGCAGAGGAAGAACCTTTGGCGTGGCATGTTGGAAAAACAAACATGGATTAAGTGATTCAGATCGCATACTCCAAGAGAACAGTTGGCTCCACAAGTCTGCCACAGGCTTAAACTTGGCAGAAACTTGCTCCATTCAAGGGACAACTGTCAGGGACACAGTCTCCTTGGGTTAGGGGAGAACTTGCTTGAAGATACACAGCCCACGGTTTCATTGCGAGTGAAATCGATTGGTGGCAAAGCATGGCCACTGGGCGAAGAAAGTGGCGGAACACCCTCATCTGGTTTTAAATTGTTTTGTTTGTAGGGTCGTGCAGTTTTAACGAGGATTGTTGATTATGCAATATTTGGGAATGGGGGATAATCGCCCTAGTCATTTACTGTGGATTAAATGTTTGTACGTGCTAGAACCACTAATGTGAAAAGATGTGACTCTGCTCCTGACATGTGGTGACAAGGGGGCGTTATGTTTGAGTCTATACCTATATGCATCATCTTGTATTCAGAGCTACCTATCAACATTTTGTTCTTTTTGAAATATTATTTTGATTTGCCACTATTTTATTTTTTACCGATGTCTACCGATATTGCCACAATCAAGAACCTACTCACATTTAAATAATAAAAAGGAAGTAACCATAATTAACTTTGATCGTACGTTATACGTATCTGGTTTGGCGTTTCATGTTACAATCCCTCTGCTATTCTCTGCACCCTAGCCTAGGACTGGGACATAATTTTCAGAAGGATTGGGAACCGGTCCCAAGCACAACAATCATGAGAACATTGGATATAAACTAAAGGTACACAAAAATGCTGGAGAAACTCAGCGGGTGCAGCAGCATCTATGGAGCGAAGGAAATAGGCAACTTTTCAGGCCGAAACCCAAACTAAATTGGTAATTCACTCATTCTGACTCAGTCTGAAGAAGGGTCTCGATTCGAAACATCACCTACTCCTTTTGTCCAGAGATACTGCCTGACCCACTGAGTTATTCCAGTCTACCTCATGATCTTTTGTCTGGATATTGGGTTAGAAACATAGAAAATAGGTGCAGGAGTAGGCCATTCGACCCTTCGTGCCAGCTCCGCCATTCAATATGATTACGGCTGATCATCCAAAATCAGTACCCCGTTCCTGCTTTTTCCCCATATCCTTTGATTCCGTTAGCCCTAAGAGCTAAATCTAACTCAGGAAATGACTAGGCGGTGCTGACACCATGGTTGAATAGCCTGTTGACTGACTGAATAAAGTCAAAGATAAAGTCCAGAGAAGCAAGGAATCCTGAGCAAAACACAAAGTGCTGGAGTAACTCAGCAGGTCAAGCAGCATCTCTGGAGAACATTGATAGTTGACGTTTCGGGTCAGGACCCTACTTCAGAAGCCAAGAGAACAGTCACCGCATTTGGTTCACTGCGTCTTTCTTCCTTGACTCTGACATTAACCACTAATCATAAATCTCTTGTTTGGTCGTAGACTACGTATTAGTTCTGTTTTGATTTTGAGCAAAACTTAAAGTGCTGAACGAACTCAGTGGGTCAGGCAGCATCTGACAGTAATCAGTCTTTAGACTTTAGAGATATAGCATGGAAACAGGCCCTTCGGCCCACCCGGTTCATCACTGACCAGCGATCACCCCGTACACTGGCATTATCCTACACATCAGGAACAATCTTACAATTTTACCAAAGCCAATTAACCTACAAACCTGCACATCTTTGAACTGTGGGAGAAAATCTGCAGTCACAGGAAGAACGTACAAACTCCGTACAGACAGAACCCGTAGCTAGGATCGAACCTGGGTCTCTGACGCTGTAAGGAAGCAACGCCACCGTGCCGCCCCTAAATCTGAATGAAGGGTTCCCACTTGAAATGTCTATCCGTTCCCTCCACATTCCCACCCACTCAGTCCTCCAGCACTTTGCTTTTTGCTCTAGATTCCAGCATCAGCAAGGTCTCATGTCTCTGTTTTGATTTTAAATTTGTTCACTGATTGTAGATGTCTGTTTTCTCAGAAGGTAGTCCACATCTGGAATGAGCTACCAGGAAAAGCTGCAGATACATGGATAGGAAGGGTTTAGAGGGCTGTGGCCAAATGCAGGCAAATAGGACTAATCTAGCATGGACAATGTGGGCTGAAGGGGCTGTTTCCATGCTGTGCAGCTCCATGAATCTATTATTTATGATTAAATGTCATAAAGCATAGGAAAACTGTTGAAAACAGCCAAGACTTTATTTGCAGTAGCTTGCTTAGTTGATGTAACAACAGGTGATCTTCATAGGTCGGGACATTGAGTGTAAGAGTCAGGAAGTTATGTTTTTGCTTTATAAAGCTTTGGCTATGCTGCATTCGGAGTAATGTGTGCACTTCTGATCGCCCCATTACAGAAAGGATGTGGAACCATTGGAAAGGCTGCAGAAGGGGTTTACTGGAATGATGCCTGGATTAAGATGTATTAGATTCAGGGACTTGTTTTGTTTTCTCCATAGTGTCAGAGGTTGAAGAGAGCACTGATAGAAGTATATACAAATATGAGAGCGACTGAACCTTTTTAGTTATAGAGTCATACAGCAAGGAAACAGGCCCGTCGGCCAAACTTGCCCATTACCACCAAAATGTCCCATCTAGGCTAGGTCCACCTGCCCGTGTTTGGCCCATATCCCTCCAAACCTTTCCTATCCATGTACCTGTCCAAATGTCGTAAATGTTGTGATAGTGCCTGCCTCGACTACCTCCTGTGGCAGCGTGTTTCATATACCCATCACTCTCGGTGTGAAAAGCTTGCCCCTCAGATTCCCATTAAATCTTGCCCCTCTCACCTTAAACCTATGTCCTCTAGTTTTCGATTCCCCTACTTTGTGTAAAAGACTCTGTGCATTCAGCCTATTTCCCTCATGAATTTTCCCAGGATGGGAAACTCGAATACATCGAGGACGTAGCTTTAAGCTGAGACGGACAAAGTTTACAGGAGATGTGCGGGGCGAGGTTTTTTTACACAGAGGGTGGTGGGTGCCTGGAACGTGCTGCCATGGGTGGTGGTGGAGGCAGATACGATAGCGGCGTTTAAGAGGCTTTCGGATAGGAACATAGATATGCAAGAAGTGGAGGGATATTTGTTATGTGGAGGTTGATAAGGGATAGACCTGGCATCATGTTCAGCATTGACATTGTGGGCCGAAGGGCCTGTCCTTGTGCTGTACTGTTCAATGTTCTAAGTTCAAATGGATATGCAGGGGATGGAGAGACATGGGCCACATGGCAGGCAAAGGAGATGAGTTTAACTTGGCATCGTGTTCAGCACAGACATTGTGGGCTGAAGGGCCTGTTCCTGTGCTGTACTGTTCGACGCTCTACGTGATTGATGTGCATAGAGAGGCCTTGACACGGATGATTAGTGTGAGGGAACAATAATTGCGATGCTGCAATTTGCTGTGGGTCTTTGAAGTGGTTTCCAAGCTACTTATTCCTTATCTTCTGTGCAAAGTAACCTTGACGATTGGACTTTGATTAACAGGCCGGGAGAGCAGAAGCACAATCCCTGCGGTTTGTGGCAGTCTTGCTCTCTGTGCGATGTTTCCCAGCGATCATCTCCGAACCTGCCCTCCGGTCTATCCTTATCTGGGGCTGCACCATAAATACTTTGACAGTAACGTGTGGGTGGCGCAGCTGGTAGAAACATAGAAACATAGAAACATAGGTGCAGGAGTAGGCCATTCGGCCCTTCGAGCCTGCACCGCCATTCAATATGATCATGGCTGATCATCCAACTCAGTATCCTGAACCTGCTTCCTCTCCATACCCCCTGATCCATTTAGCCACAAGGGCCACATCTAACTCCCTCTTAAATATAGCCAATGAACTGGCCTCAACTACCTTCTGTGGCAGAGAATTCCACAGATTCACCACTCTGTGTGAAAAATGTTTTTCTCGTCTCGGTCCTAAAAGACTTCCCCTTATCCTTAAACTGTGACCTTTGTCCTGGACTTCCCCAACATCGGGAACAATCTTCCTGGATCTAGCCTGTCCAACCCCTTAAGAATTTTGTAAGTTTCTATAAGATCCCCCCTCGATCTTCTAAATTCTAGCGAGTACAAGCGGAGTCTATCCAGTCTTTCTTCTTATGAAAGTCCTAACATCCCAGGAATCAGTCTGGCGAACCTTCTCTGTACTCCCTCTATGGCAAGAATGTCTTTCCTCAGATTAGAGACCAAAACTGTACACAATACTCCAGGTGTGGTCTCACAAGGCCCTGTACAATTGCAGTAGAACCTCCCAGCACCTATACTCAAATCCTTTTGCTATGAATGCTAACATACCATTCGCTTTCTTCACTGCCTGCTGCACCTGCATGCCTACTTTCAATCACTGGTGTACCATGACACCCAGGTCTCGTTGCATCTCCCCTTTTCCTAATCGGCCACCATTCAGATAATAGTCTACTTTCCTGTTTTTGCCACCAAAGTGGATAACCTCACATTTATCCACATTATACTGCATCTGCCATGCATTTGCCCACTCAGCCAACCTATCCAAGTCACCTTGCAGTCTCCTAGCATCCTCCTCACAGCTAACACTTCCCCCCCAGCTTCGTGTCATCCGCAAACTTGGAGATGTTGCATTCAATTCCCTCGTCCAAATCATTAATATGTATTGTAAATAGCTGGGGTCCCAGCACTGAGCCTTGCGGTACCCCACTAATCACTGCCTGCCATTCTGAAAATGACCCGTTTACTCCTACTCTTTGCTTCCTGTCAGCCAGCCAGTTCTCTATCCACATCAATACTAAACCCCCAATACCATGTGCTTTAAGTTTGTATACTAATCTCTTATGTGGGACCTTGTCAAAAGCCTTCTGAAAGTCCAGATATATCACATCCACTGGTTCTCCCTTATCCACTACTAGTTACATCCTCGAAAATTCTATAAGATTCGTCAGACATGATTTACCTTTCATAAATCCATGCTGACTTTGTCCAATGATTTCACCACTTTCCAAATGTGCTGTTATCCCATCTTTAATAACTGACTCTAGCAGTTTCTCCACTACCGATGTTAGACTAACTGGTCTGTAATTCCACGTTTTCGCTCTCCCTCCCTTTTTAAAAAGTGGGGTTACATTAGCTACCCTCCAATCCTCAGGAACTACTCAAGAATCTAAAGAGTTTTGAAAAATTATCCCTAATGGCATCCACTATTTCTGGGCTACTTCCTTAAGTACTCTGGGATGCAGCCTATCTGGCCCTGGGGATTTATCGGCTTTAATCTATTCAATTTACCTAACAACACTTCCGGCTAACCTGGATTTCACTCAGTTCCTCCATCTCATTTGACCCCCGGGCCCCTGCTATTTCCGGCAGATTATTTATGTCTTCCTTAGTGAAGACAGAACCAAAGTAGTTATTCAATTGGTCTGCCATGTCCTTGTTCCCCATGATCAATTCACCTGTTTCTGACTGCAAGGGACCTACATTTGTTTTAACTAATCTTTTTCTCTTCACATATCTATAAAACTTTTGCAGTCAGTTTTTATGTTCCCTGCCAGTTTTCTTTCATAATCTATTTTCCCTTTCCTAATTAATCCCTTTGTCCTCCTTTGCTGGACTCTGAATTTCTCCCAGTCCTCTGGTAGGCTGCTTTTTCTGGCTAATTTGTATGCTTCACCTTTTGGTTTGATACTATCCCTGATTTCCCTTGTTATCTACGGATGCACTACCTTCCCTGATTTATTCTTGTACCAAACTGGGATGAACAATTGTTGTAGTTCATCCATGCAGTCTTTAAATGCCTTCCATTGCATATCCACCGTCAACCCTTTAAGAATCAATGCCAGTCTATCTTGGCCAATTCACGTCTCATACCCTCAAAGTTACCTTTCTTTAAGTTCATTAAAAATGGAGCGAGCTGCCCGTGCACCCAGCTGAACAATCCTAGCAGCAGCTTCCTCATCATGGGCCGTAAGTGGGACAACCAGTTTCTCCTCACGGTCATCCATCGGTGGGACAAGAAGAACAAGGATTTGCGGCATGCCTTGAAGCAGATGAAAACCTACCAGTGCCCCACATTCCACCACATCTTTCAATGACTGCTCTTGGGCCAAGGACTCCATTTAGGATAGACAAGCAAAGCAAGCAAGATTTAGCAAGCAAAGTCACAACAATTGCTTTTATGGCGTCTCTGTTATAAAAATAATCACGCATGGTTTCTGCCAGCTTTATCCAATGACCTTGTCCATACATAGCAATTATTCTATAATCTCTCTAGCGCCGATAACCTGATGGAAAGGAACGTGAAATCCTGCTTTAAATGGACGTGATGGATGAATGGAAATTTAAGGACATTTAGGGATTGATTGAAAATCAGAGGGAAAATCAGAGGGAATCCTGACCTCCGGTGCTCTTTTTTGTGGAGTTTGCACGATCTCCTTGTTTGTTTGTTAAGAGATGCAGCGCAGAAACAGGCCCTTCGTCCCACCGAGTCCGCTCCGAGCAGCAATCACCCCGATTAGTTCTGTCCCAACACAAGGGACAATTTACAATTCACAGAAGCCAATTAACCTACAAACCTGCACGTCTTTGGTTTGTGGGAGGAAACCGGATCACCCGGAGGAAACCCACGCGGTCACAGGGAGAACGTGCAAACTCCGTACAGACAGCATCCGTAGTCAGAACCGAACCCTGCTCCCTGGCGCTATAAGGTTGCAGCTCTACTTGTGTGCCAACGTGCCGCACCTGTGACTGCGTGCGTTTCCCACGGTGCTCGGGTTTCCTTTCCACACCCCAAAGACGTGCGTGTTGGAGTCTTTCCCAGGGTGAAAATGGCAAATGCTGGAGGACGTCGGTTGAAGTGAAAAGGGGCAAAGTTGAAAGGAGATGTATGGGGTAGGTTTCCCACAGAGGGTGGTGGGTGCCTGGAACGAGCTGCCAGGGGTGGTGGTGAAGAATGTGGAAAACAAGAAGCTGAAGGTGCTGGTTTACAGCTGGTCAGGCAGCGTCTCTGGAGAACACTGCTACGTGATGTTTCGGGTCTGGACCATATTTCAGACGATGGTGGTGGAGGCAGATACAATCGTGGCGTTTAAGAGGCTTTAAGATAGGCGCATGGATATGCAGGGAATGGAGGGATATGGATCAGGTAGGTGCAGGCAGATGGAATTAGTGGGATTGGCATCATGTACGGCAAGGGCACGGTGGGCTGAAGGGCCTCATCCTGTGCTGTACGTTCTATGTTCCATGGCAGGGTTAATTGGATGCTGGGCTTTGTACTTGTGTGTCTGAAGTGGGATTTGAACCCTGATATCTAACTCAAGGAGTTGTGGGGAGGCAGCAGGAACAGGGTAGTTTAATTTAGTTTAATCTAGTTTAGTTTATTGTCATGTGCATCGAGGTACAGTGAAACACTTTTTGTTGCTTGCTATCCAGTCAGTGGAGAGTCTATACATGATTACAATCAAGCTGTCCAGAGTGTACAGATACAAGATAAAAGGAATAACGTTTAGTGCAAGATAACGTCCAGTAAAGTCCGATTACAGATAGTGCGAGGGTCTCCAATGAGGTAGATGGGATGTCAGGACCACACTCTAGTTGGTGAGAGGACGGTTCGGTTGCCTGGTAACAGCTGGGAAGAAACTGCCACCACGCACAGTAGCACAGTAGTCAGCCACAATCATACGGAAGGGCTGAATGGCCTACGCCAGTTCCAAGTATCATGGTGGGCCCATTCCCCACATCCAGTAGCTTACATAGAAACATAGAAACATAGAAAATAGGTGCAGGAGTAGGCCATTCGGCCCTTCGAGCCTGCACCGCCATTTGATATGATCATGGCTTATCATCCAACTCAGTATCCCATCCCTGCCTTCTCTCCATACCCCCTGATCCCTTTAGCCACAAGGGCCACATCTAACTCCCTCTTAAATATAGCCAATGAACTGGCCTCAACTACCCTCTGTGGCAGAGAATTCCAGAGATTCACCAGCATCTGAGAACTTTCCAGACGCTATGTTTGGAGGTGTGAGACCACACGCAGCCAAGATAGCCCAGGACCGGTGGCATCATGGCCACCTGCAAGAACTTCTATCACAGTATAACACAGTCCTAATGCAGGCAAAATGGGAACATGAAATGGAGCAGGTACATGCGTCTGTGAAAATGGTGATCTACGGTGGGGAAGAAGGCATTTGGCATGCTTGCCTTCATCAGTCAGGGTATCGAGTACAGGAATTGGGATGACATGTTACATGTCTGAAGAAGGATCCCGACCCGAAACGTTGCCTATCCATGTTCTCCAGAGATGCTGCCTGACCCGCTGAGTTACTCCATGACTTTGTGTCTCTCTTTGACATGTCACAGTTGTACAAGACGTTTAAAACTACATTAAGCATGAATTAAATGTAAAAATAATACATAAATGCGCAGTGAAAGAAGGCAAAAATGAAGGACAACAAAGGAAGAGCCTTCAGGGGTTAAAGTTTAGGGTGGCGGGGAAAGAGAGGAGGGAATTGGACTGATGAGATTACTCTTGTGGGGAGCTAGTACAGGACTGAATGGACTGAATGGCCTGAGTCTGTATTGTAACAATGATTCACATGAGCAAGTTTTGGCAGTCAACCCTAATACATGTAGCTCATACTTGTGAATATGTTTTGGCTGATAAAATCCCTGCAAACAACTTGAGAAGATGTTAGATAAATGAGAACTGATGTTGTATTTGATCACTGACAACAGTAGAGTTGCTGCCTCACAGCACCAGAAACCCGGGTTCGATCCTGACCACGGGTGCTGCCTGTACGGAGTTTGCACATTCTCATTGTGACCGCGTGGGTTTTCTTTGGATGCTCCAGTCCTCCCCCCCCCCCACCCTTTGGATAGATATATGGGTGTAGTAAGAGTTTGGCAGGATATGGGTGAAATGCAGGCAAGGCCACCAGCATAATCAAGGGCCAGTCTCACCCCCGGTCACTCCCTCTTCTCCCCTCTCCCATCACGCAAGAGGTAGAGAAGTGTGAAAACGCACAACGCCAGATTCACAATCACAATCACATTCATACTTTATTAGCCAAGTATCTTTTGCAACATACGAGGAGTTTCATTTGCCAAGTCAGGGACAGTTTCTTCCAGCTGTTAACCGGCAACTGATCCATCCCACCACATCTAGACAGTGGTCCTGAGCTACTATCTACCTCATAGAAGACCCTTGGACTATCAGACTTTACTGGACTTCATCTTGCACTAAGCATTATTCCCTTTATCCTGTATCTGTACACTGTGGACCTCTTGATTGTAATCATGTATAGACTTTTCGCTAAATGGATAGCACGCAACAAAAAAGCATTCCAGTGTACCTCGATCCACGTGACAATAAACTAAAGACGTAAATCTGCACCTAAATATAAGGCCAATAAAACACAGCTTAATTATCACGCCTGAACTAAGGATGAAAACGGCTTGCAGGATTCTACAAATGTTAAACCACGAATTATGGCATAAAGTGCAGTGATTGTACGGATCGACCCAACCCCCACACCAATAACCTCTCTCTCTCTCATCATAAAGGGCCCTTTCTCGACAAGACAACGTGACTGACTGGATCCATTCACCGCACCACAGACTGAGGAACAGTCGCCAGTTATTCCGAGGGAACTCTGAAAACAATTGGGCTTTACTGAGTCGGCCGGCTAAATTGGTTCCTTGCAGTTCTGCTCTCTCCCGAGGGACTGTCTCTCCCTTGGAGTTCTCAGCTCGTTTGGTCCGGACCTCACGAGGCCTCCTCAAGGTTCAGGGAAATAAAAACAGGTTGTAAAAGGCAGGTTTTCCAAGGAGCTTCCTGGGAAAGGTCTTCCTTCAATTTACTTTACTTTAGTTGCAGAGACACAGCGCCTCGGGATACAGGCCCTTCGGCACCACAAGGTCCGCACCGACCTGCGATCCCCGCACACATGAACACTATCCTACACACACTAGGGACAACTCACACATACACCAAGCCAATTAACCTGCAAACCTGCACGTCTTCGGAATGTGGGAGGAAACGGAAGAGAAAAAACTTTTTCACACAGAGAGTGGTGAATCTGTGGAACTCTCTGCCACAGAGGGTAGTTGAGGCCAGTTCATTGCCTATATTTAAGAGGGAGTTAGATGTGGCCCTTGTGGCTAAAGGGATCAGGGGGTATGGAGAGAAGGCAGGTACAGGATACTGAGTTGGATGATCAGCCATGATCATATTGAATGGCGGTGCAGGCTCGAAGGGCCGAATGGCCTACTCCTGCACCTATTTTCTATGTATCTCGGCGAAAAACATGCGGTCATGGAGAAAACGTACAAACTCCGTACAGACAGCACCCGTAGTCAGGATCGAACCCGGATGTCTGGCGCTGCAAGCGTTGTAAGGCAGCAACTCTACCGCTGCGCCACCGTGCGATGGTTCTTTATTATCACATGTACCAAGGTACATTTTTTGCATACAGGGCGGTAGAGTTGCTGCCTCACAGCGCCGGAGACATGGGTTCAATCCTGACTATGGGTGCAGTCTGTACGGAGCTTGTACGTTCTCCCTGTGACCACGTGGGTTTTCTCTGGGTGCTGCGGTTTCCTCCCACACTTCAAAAGACGTGCGGGTTTGTAGGTTAATTTGGCTTCTGTAAAATTGTAAATTGTCCCTCGTGTGTAGGATAGTGATTGTGTACGGGGTGATCTCTGGTCGGCGCGGACTCGGTGATCTGCGCCATATCTCTAAACTAAACTAATAATCAGTGAGATCATTGCCACACATGAGTACAATCCCCGATTAAGTTCAGATTGCATAGCAACAGCCCACTGAGTCCAAATGCAAGAGTCGCCAGGTTTTGCCACAATTTTCACAGTCCCAGCTGTAGTTGTCCGTAAAGACCCGTTTGCAGCTGTCGCCTCCGTCCGGATCATCGTCGTCCCTCTCCTCACCCGGCCTGCAGCCTTCGTCCCCGGGGAGCGTCACATAAGGCCATAAGGAATAGGAGTAGAATGCGGCCATTCGGCCCATCAAGTCTACTCTGCCATTCAATCATGGCTGATCCATCTCACCCTCCTAACCCCATTCTCCTGCCTTCTCCCCATAACCTCTGACACCTGTACTAATCAAGAATCTGTCTTAAATATACCCACTGACTTGGCCTCCATGGACTTCCTATGGCAAAGAATTCCACAGATTCCCCACCCCCGCAGCCAACCTTGAGGCTGCGGAAGGTAAGACCCCGGTTCTTATTACAGGCCCTTTGTCCAGCGTCCGCCACCATCCCCGACTCCCTCCACCCTCCTCGGGGACGAGCAGGGGCCGGGCCCGGCGGTTCCCCACTCCGGGCAGGTTCCCGGTTCCACGGCGGATGCGCCAGGCTTGCTGCTCAGAACCTCTGTCCCTTCTTGTGTGTCTCCTTCCTTCCCCTACCCTCAGCATCTCCCGCCCCCACCCTCTGCCAAACCAGAGATGTCACTTGGAGCAGTAGTCATGGATCTGGCCTCTTGATCCAGAGAGTAATAGAACAAAAGACAGAAGGTAGAACAGTGCAGCACAGGAACAGGCCCTTCAGCCCACAATGTCTGTGCTGAACATGATGCCGCTAGATCAATCTTCTGGGCCTGCAGGTGAGCCATATCCCTCCATTCCCTGAATTTCCCGTAAAGAACTTGTCCTATACCCTTAATATCCCTTAATATTTGCCCTTTTACCTCAAAACTGAAGCTGAAAGTAGTGCAGCTGGTAGAGCTGTTGCTTCACAGGTTTTGTTTCTGACCTTGGATGTTGTCTGTGTGGAGTTTGCACGATCCCCCCATGGGTTTTCTCCGGGTGCTCCAGTTTCTTACCGCATCCCAAAGACGTGTAGGTTTGTAGGTTAATTGCTCTCTGTAAATTCCCCCTTAGATGGGCATCTTGGTTGGCAGGGGCAAGTTGGGCCGAAGAACCTGTTTCATGCTGTATGGCTCTTGGCTCTAACTTTTGCCACAAAGGTATCTGAGTGAATCCTTGATAGAGTCATACAGCACATGAACAGGCTGTTCAGCCCATTTGCCCATGCTGACCAAGATGCATCATATAGGGCAGGGGAGCACAGAACTAGGCTCTTTGGCCCACAATGTCTGTGCCATTTTCCTGTCTTTGGCCCATCTCTCTCTAAACCTTTCCTATCCATGTACCTGTCCAAGTATCTTTTAAACGTTGCTTTAGTACCTGCCTCAACTACCTCCTCCGACATCCACTTGATATCTTAGACAGGTGGAATTCGAGACAAAGGGTTCGATCCTGACTACGGGTGTTGTCTGGAGTCTGTATGTTCTCCCTGTGACTGCGTGGGTTTTCTCCAGGTGCTCTGGTTTCCTCACACATTCCAAAGACGTGCGGGTTTGTCGGTTAATTGTCCCTAGTGTGCAGGATTGAACTAGAGCATGGGTGACTTTTGGTCGGCACGGACTCGGTGGGCCGAAGGGCCAGTTTCCACGCTGTGTCTCTAAAACTAAAAAACTAAACATTGTGTTGTGAGAGAAAAAGAGAGATAGACTGAGTGTGTGTGTGAGAGGAGAGAGAAAGAGAGAGAGAGAGAGAGAGAGAGAGGGAGAGAGGTATAAAATAAAGAGAGAGAGGGAAAGAGAGAGACAGAGAGGGAGATGAGAAAGGGGAGAGAACTAGAGAGAAAAAGGTAGGGAGAGAGATTGGGAGAGAGACAAAAAGATAGATAGAGAGGGAGAGATGTTGAGAGAGTGGGGAAAGGGTGGAAAGAGAGAGAAAGAGAAAGACAGAACAGAGAGGCAGGAAGACAGAGAGTGGGCAGACGACGGGAGAGAGAGGCAGAGGGGTAGAGAAGAGTTAGAGAGATAGAGATAGAAGGGAGAGAGGGGCAAAGAGAGACAAAGGGAGGGACAGAGAGACAGGCAGGCAGAGAGTGAGGGAGCCACAGTGAGAGAGAGAGAGAGACAGTGTGAGAGTGAGAGAGAGAACTGGACTGTTGAGATTTCTCTGGAGAGGTACTATAAACACAATGGGCCGAATGGCCTTATGCTCTGTAGTGGATAAACAAAAGACACAGTCAGAGACACGGAGCCAGTCAGAGGATTAGAGATGCCTAACATCAGAGAGTGGGATGGAGAGAGAGAGAGATGGAGAGTGAGAGAGAGAGAGATGGAGAGAGAGAGATGGAGAGAGAGAGATGGGGAGATGGGGAGAGAATAGAGAGAGAAACAGCGAAAAATAGAGATGGAGAGAGGGATGAGAGATGGAGAGCGAGAGGGAGAGAGAGAGAGGATGGAGAGAGTGAGTGAGAGATAGGAGAGATGGAGAACTGCACTGAAATGCTTAAGATAATTTCTTCTGATAAGTTGCTTTCATTTCCAAATCCTCTTTTTGTTGAACTCGGTTATCGCTGCTAGAATTCAGAAATCCCCAAATGTCAGGAATTTTGACAGAACCTCCAGTCAGGAGCCCATGGAATGCAGCGAGGATGTTTAGTTAAATTAAGTTACTGCTGGAATGTGGGGCTGGCTGAGTCAGCCAACTGTAGCCCGTTGCCTGGGACTTGATGGTTTCGCAGTCTAGTTGGAGGCACTGTTTCACTTCAATGACCTGGTATGATAATCCAGTGATGTCTGACCTCATTGGCACCCGACCTCTTGACATCTGACCTCCTCAACTCTGATTCCGTGGCATCCAAGCCTGTAACATCTGACCCTGTGCATGTTGAATGGACGTGGAGTGGATGTGGATGTGATGGTGCGTTATAGACGGCTGCAGGATGGAGTGAAATTGAAGGGTGATCTTATAGACGTGTACAAAATCGTGAGAGGAATAGACTGGGTCTATTGCACAGTCTATTGCTCACAGTAGGGGAATCGAGAGGCAGGGCACATAGGTTTAATATTTAATAGGGACCTGAGGGGTAACTTTCTTTACACAAAGGGTGGTGGGTGCATGGAACGAGCTGCCGGAGGAGGTAGTTGAGGCAGGTACTCTCGTAACATTTAGACAGGCACATGGATAGGATAGATTTGGAGGGATATGAGCCAAACGCAGGCAGGTAGGACTAGTCGAGGTGGGACATGTTGGTCGGTGTGGGTAACTTGGCTTAAGGGTCTGTTTCCACACTGTATCACTCTACGACTCCAATAGAACAGGCAGCAAAATATAACACAAAGTGCTGTAGTATCTAAGCGGGTCAGGCAGCATCTGTGGAGGAAAATGTAGAAAAAAGGAACTGCAGCTGCTGCTTTACACAAAAGGACACAAAGTGCTGGAGTAACTCAGTGGGTCAGGCAACATCTCTGGAGAACATGGATAGGTGACGTTTCACACAGTGCTGGAGTAACTCAGTGGGTCAGGCAGCATCTCTGGAGAACATGGATAGATGACATTTCACACAATGCTGGAGTAATTCAGTGGGTCAGGCAGCATCTCTGGAGAACATGGATAGATGACGTTTCACACAGTGCTGGAGTAATTCAGTGGGTCAGGCAGCATCTCTGGAGAATATGGATAGATGATGTTCGTCGGGACCCTTAAACAGATTGAGGAAGGGTCCTGATCTGAAACGTCACCTATCCATATTCTCCAGAGATGCTGCCTGACCCACTGAGTTACTCCAGCGCTAAGTGTCTTTTTTGGTGGTGAATACTTAATCCTGTATCTGTACACTGTGGATGGCTTGATTGTAATAGTCTTTTCGCTGACTCGATAGCATGCAACAAAAAGCTTGTCTCTGTACCTCGGGACACATGACAATAATAACCTAAACTAAACTAATCATTTGCTCCTAGGGAACCTTTCCTTCTCGAGCCAAAATATCACCCATTCCTTCTCTCCAGAGATGCTGCCTGTCCCGCTGAGTTACTCCAGCATTTTGTGTCTATCTTCAGTGTAAATCAGCACTACACACTGAACCGTTTTCTCTGTATGGATTGGAATCGCTCAAAGGACATATCCTATATGGTCAATAAAACGGATAATGACCATTGCCTTTGCCAACAACATCCTCACATACAGAATGAATAAAGGTTGTAAAAAGAAAGAATTCACTCTACGTAACAAATTGATCTTGTTATTTTTACTGGAGAGTTGTGCTTACACAGTTGGACTTACTTGAGGTATTAGCCAGTACAAGCAAACCCAAATGCCATGGAATGTTGACTACACATCAGGGAGATTCTATCTCAGATCCACTGCACAGGATCTATCCTAGAGGCCTCTGCAGTCAAAGGTCCACATGGAAGCTGCAACGTGGTGCAAACGTGGACCGGTGCAATGGTCCCAGGCTGAGGGTACAGATGTTGAGGATGGTATGAGTTGAAAAGACCACAGGTACAAGGCAAGAGGACCTGATATCATTCTCCACACAGCAGCAAGACCTGAGAGAAAGAGCTGTTCAAAATCGTGAAGCGTTGGAGAATCTGTTTCATTGGCCAAAGATAGACACAAAAAACTGGAGTAACTCAAGCGGGTCAGGACAGCATCTCTGAAGAAACAGGAATAGGTGACGTTCTCAGCTCGAGACTCTTCTTTGCACCGGAAACGTCACCTATTCCTTTTCTCCAGAGATGCTGCCTGTCCCACTGAGTTACTCCAGCTTTTTGAGTCTATTTTCGGTTTAAACCAGCATCTGCAGTTCCTTCCTACACTTTCCATTGGCCAATGTGAGGAGGCAGAGAGTTGAGAATTGGCCAGTTTGAGGGAGTGAAATGTTGATGATTGGCCAATGTGAGGAGGCAGAGTGTTGGGGATTGGTTAAAATAAAAGATGAATGTAAAGACTGGCTGGAATTTGCAATGTGTAGGGCGATAGAGACAGGCTCCTGGATGCCTTGCCGAAATGAATTGGATGCGGAGACCACTTATGAGTAAGAAGGAACTGCAAATGCTGGTTTAAACCGAAGATAGATACAAAAAGCTGGAGTAAATCAGCGGGCCAGGCAGCATCTCTGGAAAGAAGGAATGGGTGATGTTTCGGGTCGAGACCCTTCTTCAGACTCACGTTTCGGGTCAAGACCCTTCTTCAGAGTCTGAAGAAGGGTCTCGACCCGAAACGCCACCCATTCCTTCTCTCCAGAGATGCTGCCTGTCCTGCTGAGTCACTCCAGCTTTTGTGTCTATCTTCGGGGAGACCACTTAGATGGTCTTAACATCACAAACAGCTGTAAATAGCGAGGCTAAGGAGAGGGTTTCAGTGGTAGAACCAGAGTCGTGGATTCAAGGAGACTAGAGAGGGAACCAGAGAGTATCTGAGGATACAGATGCGTTGGAATGGTCTGCTTGAAGAGAGGTGTGGGCAGAACAATTTGTATTCGTTTTGTAGTAATTTGGAAGCATGATGATTCAGTTAACAGGATAGGCACCCAAATCATCTGATCACTGATTGATTGATCAAAGGACCATTGATCGGGATCAATCCAAATGCTGCTAAACCAAAGTCCATAAAACTACTGTACATCATGACATCCTGACTCAGATACCTTCAGCAACAGACTGGTTCCACCAAGATGTGGTACAGAACGCCACAGGTGATCCTTCTTCCCTGTGGCTATCAAACTGTATCCTCCCCCTTCTGTCGTGGGTAGACTGACTCCCCCCCCCCCCCAATCTTTGCACATCCCCAATCCTTTCCACTCGTCACTTTAATTTCATGTTTCATGTATTTTGTGTTTTTATGACTGTTGGCAGATCAATTTCCCTCCTGGGATAAATAAATTCAATCGTATTGAATCGTGCAGGAAGGAACTGCAGATGCTGGTTTACACCAAAGCTAGAAACAAATGCTGCGAGCGATGAAGGCCGGTGTACCGTACGCCTTCTTTGCCGCTCGACCTGCTGCCGTTGCCTCTTTCAGGGAGACCCTTTTACAACTGCAGCGCTGTGTTCCCAGCCACTGGGCTGGGCCCAGAAGCAAGCCTGCAGTTCACTGGGGCCACTGTCAATTAGCAGCGACAGCCTGCGTGCAGGCATACACCTCGCTGGGCGACAAGTGGCTCCTTGTATGTGCCGCGGCGTGTGAGCAAAGGATCGTGAGAACCCTTTCCCCCCTGCAAGTGTCATGGCCACATAACCGCGCTCCTCAAAGTGGGCCGTCTGCTCTCTGTTGACCTCGCCTGAGAGCTTTCTGCTGACGGCTCAGCTGACTGAGGCAGAGTGACAGCTGGAAGTGGCGGGCCCAACCCAGCGACCCTCTCTTCAAAGCCTCTGCTCCCTACAGTTGCATTGGCTAACTGATGGGGCACTGTCTCAGTATACAACATCCTTTGTCAATTCTTTCCCTCCACAACCCCCCACACTGCCTGCTTTGCAGAACAGTTACTCTTCTTAACCCTTAGCTAGCCTGTGGGTCGTGCGACAGTTTCCTAAAACCTCGGCCCATCCCGCCCGTGCTGGCTCTCTCAGTCCCATTCCGGCTCTCTCCACACTCTCCCCCCGCCCGTCTCCATACATCTCCCCCTCTCTCCTCACACTAAGGAGTAAACTTGCAGCGGGACAATTCAACCCACTCACCCGCACGTCTTTGGGATGTGGGAGGAAACCCGCGCGGTCACATGGAGAACCTGCAAACTCCGCACGGACAGCGCCGGAGGTCGGGATCGAACCCGGGTCTCCGGAGTTGTGAGACGGTGGCGCCATCCGCTGCGCCACCGTGCCGCCCCACAGAGGGGTTCAGACAGTAGTGAGACACAAGAGACCGCAGATGCTGGAGCCCTGAGCATAAAACAAAGTGCTGGAGTAACATCACGGGTCAGGCAGCATCTGTGGAAGACATGGATCGTTTCCATGGATAAAGTGAACGCTCACAGTCTTTATCCCAGCGTAGAGGATTCTAAAACTAGAGGGCACACGCCATGCCGACCAAGATGCCTCCTCTAAGCTAGTCCCATTTGCCTGTATTTGTTGTATCTCTCTTATCCTTTTCTATCCACGTACTCGTCCAAATGTCCTTTAAATGTTGTTATCGTACCTGCCTCAACTACCTCCTCTGCCAGCTCGTTCCATACATCCACCTCCCTCTGAGTGAAAAAGTTGCCCTACATCTTACCCCTCTCACCTTAAACCTATGTCCTCTAGTTCCTGATTGCCTATTCTGGGTAAAGGACTCTGTGCATTCACCCAATTATTCCCCTCGTAATTTTATACACCTCTACAAGATCACCCCTCAGGCCTCCTGCACTCCAAGGAATAAAATCCTAGCCTGCCCAACCCCCCCCCCCCCTCAAAGTTTGTATTAAAGCTTAACCCTCTGGTTCTTGCTTCACCTTTTCACTGTACCTCGATACACGCGACAATAATGAACTAAACTAAATCTACCCTGGGTAAAACAATTGTGCATTTACCCTCTGTTCCCCTCATGACTTTATACACCTCTATAAGATTCATAAGTTATAGGAGCAGATTAGGCCATTCGGCCCATCAAGTCTACTCCGCCATTCAATCGTGGCTGATCTACAGCATCTTTCCCTCTCAACCCCATTCCCCGCCTTCTCCCCAAGATCCACCCTCAGCCTCCTGCTTTGCGGATAAAGTCCTAGCCTGCTTAACTTCTCCCTACAGCTCAGGCCCTCGAGCCCTGGCAACGTCTTTGTGAATTCTTCTCTGCTCCCTTTCCAGCTCTGAGCCACGCAGCAAGGAACAAGAGTCAGCTGGCTGTAGGCAAAGAGTGGCGGCGAGGAGAACGGGACGTTGTGTGCTGTGGTGCCACTGAGAGACACAAGCTGTGAGCTTAGACAGGGAGTGCTTTCAGTCCAGTCCCTCTACCTCCCTGTCTGTACCTCCCCCAACAATGATCATTCCACCAATTGTCACTCGAAGCCTTGCATGTTCGCTGCAACCCTGCGGCAGGCAGCCCACCCTGCTAAAGGCGATGAAAAATTGCACGCCTGTAAAGCAGTAATTAGCCCCAAACATTGTTCTCATCCATCTTGTCATCGTTGGTCACTGAGTTACTCCGGGTCTGCCCTTTCAACCAGAGTTTGGAGGAGTTGTTTTTTTTAGCACATGTATAGCACCGGCCCACGAGAACAAGACTTCAACTTGATACATTTCACACAACCCTCACATCAACGGTGTGCGGCCACAGAGCGATACAGCACGAAACAGGCTGTCGGCCCATGCCAACCAAGACGCCCCTTCTCAGAACATGGAACATAGAACAGGAACAGGCCCTTCGGCCCACTATGTCTGTGCCGAACATGATGCCAAGACCAACTCTTACCTACCTGCACATAATCCATCTCTAAGGCTGAGTTTGATAGATTCTTGATTAGTACAGGTGTCAGCGGTTATGGGGAGAAGGCAGGAGAATTGGGTTAGGAGGGGATAGATCAGCCATGATTGAATGATGTAGACTTGATGGGCTGAATGGCCTAATTCTACTCCTAGCTCTTATGACCTTATGAATCTTCCATTCCCTGCATATCCACAGTGCTGTCTAACGTCTTTGCAAGTTGTAGACAAGACGCCTAGCAGGCAGAGCGGACACTAGCAGTGGACCAGAGTGAATGCCTGCTGTATCGGCTGGTGTGACCATCATATGTGATTCTTTGACAAAGTGGTGTGTGGGGCCTCTCCAGACTCCTCCATGCACCCATGCGTGCAGATGAGTCACACACGTTCTTGATTAGTAAGGATGTCAGGGGTTATGGGGAGAAGGCAGGAGAATGGGGTTGAGAGGGAAATATCGATCAGCCAAGATTGAAATGCGGAGTAGACTTGATGAGCTGAAAGGCCTAATTCTGCTCCTATGACATATGAACACAGCAGCATAGCAGCGCAGCGGGTAAAGCCGCTGCCTCACAGCGCCAGAAACCCGGGTTCCATCCTGACTATGGGTGCTGTCTGTGTGTGGGGTTTGCATGTTCTCCCTGTAACCACGTGGGTTTCCTCCGGGTGCTCCGGTTTCCTCCCATACTCCAAAACCATGCGGGTTTGTAAGTTAATTGTCCCTCTGTAAATTGTCCCTAGTGTGTAGGGAGTGCATGAGAGAATGGGATAACATAGAACTAGTGTGAGCGGGTGATCGATGGTCGGCTTGGTGGGTTGAAGGGCCTGCTTCCATGCTGTATCTCTAAACTAAACCCCACACCTGAGTCAACCGAGGACCAGAGGACATAGGTTCAAGGTGAAGGGCAAAAGATTTAATAGGAATCTGAGGGGTAACTTTTTCACACAAAGGGTGGTGGGTGTATGGAACAAGCTGCCAGATGAGGATGTTGAAGTTGGGACTATCCCAACATTTAAGAAACAGTTAAACAGGTACATGGATAGGACAGGTTTGGAGGGATACGGACCAAGCGCAGGCAGGTGGGACATGTTGGCCAGTGTGGGAAAGTTGGACCGAAGGACCTGTTTCCACACTGTATCACTCTATGACTCTAATCAGTGTAAGTCTCGGCCATTTCAAAGGCGCACTCTATTATATTTTGGACGCCTGTCCATTGTCAGTCTGGGAACCAGCCCTTTCTGTTTGAACAGATGAATCACTTTGTCAGCGGGACTCACTCATCCTGTTAGAATGTTTATCAGTGCTTTTACTCAAGAGAATTCTTCGGAGGGCTGGTGGCGATTAAGAGGCTGATTGTTTTAAAATATTTCTCTTTCATCTTGGTGGCAGCTTGGCGAAGGGAGGGAACCTCTGTTTGATGATGTTTGTGGCCTGTTGGTTAACGGTGTGGCTAACATGGGGGTCCAGGCCCGATCATTTTGATCGGAGGAGAGAGGAAGGGACAGAGGGGTTACCTGACGTTGGAGAACCACACGACCAGCCAATCAATCGATCGATCGATCTCTCGACCAGGAATGAAAGGACTGGGGAACAAACTGGAGAATGTCATGTGATTCATCAGTCATGTGATTCATCGGTCATGTGATTCATCGGTCATGTGACTGACATTGCGATCTGCTGGTCATGTGATCAGCTGTGAGATCCATTGGGTCATGTGATTCATTGGCCTATGCGACTGCTTATGTAACTGAATGGTCATGTGACGGGCTGTGTTGGTCACGTGACCTGTCATGTGATCCATTGACCGTGATGTTGGTCATGTGACTCACGATTGTTCACGTAACTCACAGCACTATACCGCCCCATAGTAGATTAGTTTAGCTCGGCATCGTGTTTGCATGGACATAGTTGGCTCAAGGGCCTGGTCCTGTCCTGTTCAATGCTCTATCTTCTTAAAATATAGGTGAGAAATGCTAATTTCTGGCAATCTACTCTCCCCCTCCCCCCACCGCCTCCTACATTAACATCCAGCCAACCAACCTTTGGGATGTGGAAGGAAACCGGAAGCACGGGGGAGGAGGGAAACCCATACAACCAGAGGGAGGACGTAGAAACTCAGCACAGTGGTGCAGCTGGTAGAGTTGCTGCATCACAGCGCCTTAGACCCGGGTTCGATGTCGATCTCGGGTGCTGCCTGTGTGGAGTTTGCACATTCTCCCTGTGACCGCGTGGGTTTCCTCCGGGTGCTCCGGTTTCCTCCTACATCCCAAAGACGTTGGCGTTTGTAGGTTGATTGGCCCTGTGTAACGTGCCCCGAATGTGTAGGGAGTGGATGAGAAAGTGGGGTAACATAGAACTAGTGTGAAAGGGTGATCGATGGTCGCCGTGTAGCATTCCATGTGGCGTTCCTTGTGGCATTTTTTCAATCAATCAATGCAATCGGCACCAAGGTCATGACAGTAGAGCAAATGCACCCAGGATAGTCACAAAGTGCTGGAGCAACTCAGCGGGTCAGGCAGCATCTCTGAAGAAAAAGGATGGGTAACGTTTCAGGTCCGGACCCAGACGCAGATGTTGACTGAATCTTCACTTCTTTTATTTTTAAGTTTACCACAATAGTATTATTTTTAAGGTTATGGAGAATTTCCTCTTGCCCATATTTGCACTGTGCTGGAATATCATTTGAAGTATTGCGTGCACTTTTGCTCGGCCCATTACAGAAAGGATGTGGATGTGTTGGGGAGGGTGCAGAGGTTGACCAGAATGATGCCTGGATTTGGGGAACATTAGCCACAGGAGAGGTTGGACAGATTGGATTGTTTTCTCTGGAACGCTGGAGGTTGCAGGGACACCTGACAGCAGTACATCAAATTATGAGAGGCATAGATAGGGTAGACAGTCAGAACCTATTTCCCAGGATGAAAGAGCCAAGCACTAGGTGGTATAGCTTCAAGGTGAGGGGCGCTAAGTTTTAAGGAGACGTGTGGGGCAAGATTTCTTACAGAGGTGGTGGATGCTTGAAACACATTGGCGGGGGTGGTGGTGGTGGAGGCAGATGAGATAGTGGCGTCTAAGAGACTTTTGGATCGGCACGTGGCTATGCAAGGGTTGTAAGGATATGGATTATGAGCTGGCAGATAAACGTTGACCTTGGTACCAAGAGTGGCGCAGCGGTAGAGTTGCTGCCCTGCAGTCCCACAGACCCAGGTTTGATCCTGACGACCGGTGCTGTCTGTAGGGAACTTGTACGCTTCCCCCGTGACTACGTGGGTTTTCCCCTGTTTCATCCCACACTCCAAAGACGTGCACATTTGTAGGTTGATTGGCTTCTGTAAATTGTCCCAATGGTGTAGGATACACCATAGTGTATGGTGATTGCTGGTTGACATGGACTTGGTGGGCCGAAGGGCCTGCTTCCATGCGATATCTCTAAACTGTATCTCTATACGTGATTACTGCAATCAAGCCATCAACAGAGCACAGATACAGGATAGAGGGAATAATGTTGAGTGCAAGATAGAGTCCAGGACTTTAGTACTGGGCAGAAAGAGTTGGTCTTGGCATCATGTTTGGCACAGACATTGTGGGCCGAAGGGCCTGTTCCCGTGCTGTATGTCCTGTGTTTGTCTGTGGCGAGGTTTATCGAGCGAGGGAAACACTACGGGAGGGTGCTGGAGCTCCTCAGGTCCGGCAATGGTCAGGCCTTGAATGGAGGACAGGAGGGCTTGAACTGGCTTCGATAAATCTGCTCATGAATCGTGCGCTCACTCCAGATGCTTCCCTCAACCACCCAAACAGCTGGGAGGCTTCGGATTAACAGGGAGCAGCTGGCGGGTGAGATGTTTGTGCCTTGCAAAGCTTGCTCGCTGCTTCCCTCTGTCCTTGCGAGGGGGGTGCCTGACCTGTTTACTCCTGTGCTGCTGTGTTTATGTTCCGCGTCTGATTGATGCCAGCGATGGTGGGGGGGGAGGGGGGGGGAGTGCAGCCCCTGACTCGGCAGGCAAGAAGCACCTTCCCCCATCTGGCATTCCTGTGTGTGGTGGGTGTATACAACGAGCTGCCCCCGCAAGCAGCTGAGGCAGGTACAACGACATCTAAAAATCACCTCTCCCCCATGGAGGACGTTGGACTTAGTGGTTGAGGAACTGAGAGACTACAGCCTGAGCTACATTGAGCGTTTGGGGAAGTGAGGACGTTGTTCCGTGGAGCACAGGAGGATGAGGGGTGATCTTATAGAGGTCTATAAAGTCATGAGGGGGATAGGGTCTTTTACCCAGGGTGGGGGAATCAAGAACTACAGAACGTAAGTTTAAGGTGGGGGAGGAAATTTAATAGGAACCTCAGGGGCAACATTTTCACACAAAGGGTGGTGGGTGCATGGAACGAGCTGCCAGAGGAGGTAGTTGAGGCAGGTACAATACAGCATTTACAAGACATTTGGACAGGTACATGGATAGGAAAGGTTTAGAAGGATATGGGCCAAACGTGGGCAGGTGGGACTCGTGTACATGGGGCATCTTGGCCAACATACGAGTTGGGCTCTATAACTCCATGGTGGTTGAGGGCACAAGGACAGCTGTCCAACCCGATGGTCAGAGCAAAGCTGGACTGTGCTACAAGACCAGGTTTACCAGCTGCGCCCAAAGTTTTTAAGGGGCGACATGGTGGCGCAGTGGTAGAGTTGCTGCCTTACAGCGCAAGAGACCCGGGTTTGATCTTGACTACGGGTGCTGTCTGTACAGAGTTTGCAGGTTCTCCCTGTGACGCCGTGGGTTTTCTCCGGGTGCTCGCGTTCCCTCCCACACTCCAAAGACGTGCAGGTTTGTAGGTTAGTTGGCTTCTGTAAATTGGCTCGTGTGTAGGATAGTGCTAGGGCGATCTCGGTGGGCCGAAGGGCCTGTTTCCTCACGGTATCTTTCAACTAAACTAAACTTCTGGACGTGAGGGGCATGAGGTGAGGTTCGTGCCATTGGTCAAGTCATGAAATAATCAAAGTTCTGACTCTCTCCCGGGCCTTAGTCAGTGCCAACCACACACAACGATACAATTTGCCCGCATTTGCTCCATGTCTCCATCCACTTACATAGAGCCACACAGTGTGGAAACAAACTTCGGCCCAACTTGCCCACGCCGACCACCATGCCCCATCTACACTAGTCCCACCTGCCTGTGTTTGGCCCATATCCCTGTAAACCTGTCCTATCCACATACCTGACAAAAGGTCTTTAAATCTTGTTATAGTACCTGCCTCAACTACCTCCTCTGACAGCTCGTTCCGCACACCCACCAGCCGCTGAGTGAAAAAGTTGCCCCTTCAAGCTCCTATTAAATGTCTCTCCCCTCACCTTAAACCTATGTCCTCTGGTTCCTGATTCCGCAACTCTGGTCAACAGTGTACTAATCCATCTATTTCCCTCACGATTTTATACACCTCTATATGACCACCCCTCATCCTCCTGCGCTCCAAGGAATAAAGTCCCAGCCAGCCCAACCTCTGCGTGTGGCTTAGCGGGCGGTCACCGGGCCATGCGGAGTACCGCTGTCTTCAGAGGAAGTATCCCAGATGAGATGAAGAAATCCCACATGGATTGCATCAAAAGGAGCCAGATATTTTCTGTTCAATGTACTTTCCCCCCGCCGCCGCTCTCCCCCCTCGCACCTCCCATCTGCGCCCTCCACATTTGAGCTCTCTACCAAAAAAAAAAAATCCACTTGGAAACAAAAACAGATTTAACAAAGTCTTTTCACTGTATTTAAGAAGGAACTGCAGATTGTGGTTATCCCACAAGAAGCAGCAAATCAAATGCAAACTGTTCACCCGTAACATGCATTGTAATGGAGAGGAAACGAAGCTTTCAACTGTCCTATAAAATAGAATGATTTAATTAAAGACATACATCTCCACTTCATGTACAATCAGCTCTGTATAAACCATATCCCAGAACAAGTCTGACCCAGAGCTCAGAATTCCAATGTACGGCAATCATTTCCCATTTCTTCTAAGGTAATGGAATTCCTCACACAGCCTGTTGCATTTAAAATAATAATCCTGATATATTTTTTTAAATGTCGATGTTGAGTCTTTTTAATGTGGGCAATTCATTCTATCCTCTTCAGATCTGCACCAGTATTGTGTCGATGTTGTCGAACACAAGGAACTGCAGATCCTGGTTTACAAAAGAACACACCAACTGCTGAAGTTACTCAGCGGGTTAGGCAGCATCTGTGGAGAACATGGATAGGTGGTGTTTCTGGTCGGGACCCTTTTTCAGGCTGGTTAGGCGACATTTCGGGTCGGGACCCTTCTTCAGAAGTTACTCCAGCACTTTGTGTCTTCTTCTGCAGAGGTTGGAGAGTATCACTCACCATTCCTCAAACGTTGGCTCCACAATGAGGAGCCGGTGGAGTGGGCCACTGGAGGCCCATACAGCAGCCTGGGGCTTGATTATATTGAATGCGCCGACTGGACTCGGCTTGCAGAGGCAGAGCGGTGGAGGACATCGACAATATCGCCGGGCCAGGCCGACCGCTGCAACTCCGACCCAGTGCCACCGCCAGGACAACAAGCCTTTGTGGCCAAGTTAAGAGTACAATTTTAACAACTTTGAACTTGATAGTTTAGATTATTGTCACGTGGACCGAGGTAGAGTGAAAAGCCTTTTGTTGCACGCTACCCAATCAGTGGAAAGACTAGACATGATTATAATTCTATAGAATTATCTGATGTGATTGGACAGCATGAAAACAAAGTCTTTTCACTGTATTTAAGAAGGAACTGCAGATGCTGGAAAATCGAAGGTAGACAAAAATGCTGGAGAAACTCAGCGGGTGCGGCAGCATCTATGGAGCGAAGGAAATAGGCAACGTTAGAAGGGTTTCGGCCCAAAACGTTGCCTATCTCCTTCGCTCCATAGATACGTCTTTTCACTGTACCTCGGTACACCTGACAATAATACAGCTAAACCTAAATAAACAAGATTCCACAGTACACAGATACAGGGTCAAGGGAATAACATTTAGAGCAAGATAAAGTCCAGTAAAGTTCAATTAAAGATAGTCCAAGCATCTCCAATGAGCTAGATGGTAGGTCAGGACCGCTCTTGTTGTTGAGTTGCCTGATAACAGCTGAAAGAAACTGTCCCTGAATCTGGAGGGGTGCGTTTTCACACATCTGTACCTCTTGCCTGATGGGGGAGAAGAGAAAGTGACTGAGGTGAGACTAGTCCTTGATTATTCAGATTCAGATTCAGATTCAACTTTATTGTCATTGTGCAGTGTACAGTACAGAGACAACGAAATGCAGTTAGCATCTCCCTAGAAGAGCGACATAAATATGAGCAATAAATGAATCTATTTACGTGCATACAGTCATAGTATTTTTCCTGGTGGGAGTGTCCGGGGGGGGGGGGGGGGTGATTGGCAGTCACCGAGGTACAGTGTTGAGTAGTGTAACAGCCGCAGGGAAGAAGCTGTTCCTGGACCTGCTGGTCCGGCAACGGAGAGACCTGTAGCGTCTCCCGGATGGTAGGAGGGTAAACAGTCTGTGGTTGGGGTGAGAGCAGTCCTTGGCGATGCTGAGCGCCCTTCACAGACAACGCTTACTTTGGACAGACTCAATGGAGGGGAGTGAGGAACCGGTGATGCGTTGGGCAATTTTCACCACCCTCTGCAGTGCTTTCCGGTCAGAGACAGATTCTGCTGGTGGCCTTGCCGAGGCAGCGTGAAGTGTAGATGGAGTCAATGGAAGGGAGGTTGGTTTGTGTTCCCGTCTGTTATCAAGCAACTGAACCATCCTATCAACAACTAGAGAGTGGTCCTGACCTCCCATCTACCTCAATGGCCCCATAGCAGAAGCGTCCACGTCGCGGGGCTGGAAACTGGAAGTACCCCGAGCTAATTCTGCTACCACCATCATCTATTGCAACAAGTGATGGCTCCCACTGATTGTCGCCGGAAGCCTGCGTCCTTTTCAGGATGGACGATGACAGCGATGTCAACATTTGAAACATGGAAGATGGACATGAAAGAAGAAGATCTGCCTCAATGGAGACCTTTGATCTATCTTTAATCAGACTTTACCTTGCACTAAATGTTGTACTCTTTATCCTGTATCTGTACTGTGGACGGCTTAATTGTAATCATGTGCAGTCTTTTTATTGACTGGATAGTGCACAACAGAAAAGCTTTTCACTGTACCTCGGTACACGTGACAATAAACTCAACTATGACGCCATGTCTCCTGATCTACAGCTTATAACACAAGGGGGTATGATTTTACTCCATGTGTAGGAAGGAACTGCAGATGCCGGTTTACACCGAAGATAGACACTCGAAGCTGGAGCAACTCAGCGGGTCAGGCAGCATCTCTAGAGAAAAGGAATAGGTGACATTTCAGATAGAGACCCTTCTTCAGACACTGAAGATGGGCCTGGAACCGAATCATCTCCTATTCCTTTTCTCCAGTGATCCTGCCTGACCCGCTGAGTTACTCCAGCTTTTTATGACCTTAATCAATGTTGTGCATGGGTTCGTCGTGACTGCGTAATTCGGAATCCCAATGGGATAATATCTCAGGACTTACATAACCCAGAGGCCAGCAGGGAATATCTATCAGGGATTAATCCATAAACTTGATGAGTTTGCTAAAAGCTAATAATTCTCGGCAGATCTGATCCCGGCCACCAGTCCAGTCTTTACTGCTAGTGTATGACAAGCAGTTTCCGAGATCACCACTCAAGTCAACCCAGTCCCAATGAACACCCATCTTCCTGACTCTCCTCAAAACCGCTGCCTTTGTCCAAAAGCAACACCATAAAACATCCCGATCCAAACAGAATATATTCTTTGGCTTAACAAACTGGTCTTTATCAGAACATAATTGCATTACACCCCTCATTAATCTCCGCTGTGTCAGCGGGTCCTATTAGTTTAAATGCCAGTGACATAACATCTCATTATTGGTACTTAAAACATAGCACTAGTTCCTGGAAGGTAGCCAACTCTGGAAGGGGAAAAGGCACAGAGGGAGAGGGAGGGGGAGAGGGAGGGAGAAAGAGACAGAAAGAGAGAGCGAGAGAAAGAGGAATAGAGGGAGACAGAGAGAGAGAGAGGGAGGGAGGGAGAGAGTGAAAGAAGAGGGAGGGAGAAAGAAACAGGAGAGGGAGAGGGAGAAAGAGAGAAGGATAGAGAGGGAGAGGGAGAATGAGAGGGGACAGAAAGGGAGAACGGGAAAGTGGAGAGAGAGATGGGAGGGAGAGCAAAAGAGGAGGGGACAGAAGGGAGAGCGAAAGAGAGGAAAGAAGAATGAAAGAGGAGAATTGAGTGAGAGCGAGAGGGAGGAAAGGAGGAGAGAGATAGAGAGGAGAGAGAGAGATAGCAAGATGACAGAGAGAGAGAACGTCAAGAGGAGAGTTAGGAGTGAGAGAGAGAGCAGTGCGGGCCCCCCGGCAGTGAGGAGTGGGCTCCAGGCTGCCTCCTGCCGAGGCGGTAGGTGCGGCCAACTCCACATGTATGCAGAAGAGTTTTGACCTGAAACGTCAACTATTCCATTGCCAGAGTGAGGCCACACTCAAATTGGTGCAACAGCACCTCATATTTCGCTTGGGTAGATTACACCGTATCAACGTTATTTTCTAATTTTAAACGACTTCTGTAACACTTCCCTCCCCTCCCCCCTCGCCGTTTAACCTGCTCCGCACTTCACCACATTGTGTCCCTCTTGAGATCACACCTTCCCGACCCGACAAAGGGCCGACCAGGGCACCACCCTGCCTGAGGTCATCTGTTACTGGTCCTGAGTTGCCCTGGTCTTTTCTCGCCGCCAGTGTATCCTGCCCCCCCACCCCCCATCACCACTTTCAGTCCGAAGAAGGGCCCCGACCTGAAATGTCACCTATCTTTTTGCTCCAGAGATGCTGCCTGACCCGCTGAGTTACTCCAGCACTTTGTGTCTTTCAGTATAAACCAGCATCTGCAGTTCCTTTCTACACACCCTACACACCTCTTAAGGCAGTTTGATAAATCAGAGATAGAGATGAAGGTCAATCAAAATTATAAGCAGCAAATCATGGACCAATGTACAAGTTATTAGTGTGACCACACTTGGTCTGTAGTATCAGTTCTAAAGGGCTTGAGTTTTAAGGAGAGGCTGGATAGACTGGGACAGAATACCCTGGAGTTTGGAGGTTAAATAAGTTAGATGTTCATGTTTTTTTCCCTGGGGTAGGGGAATCTAAAACCAGAGGGCATATAATTGAGGTAAGAAGGGTGGTGGGTATATGGAACAAGCTGCCAGAGGAGGTAGTTGAGGCAGGTACTATAACAACATTTAAAAGGCATTTAGACAGCAACATGGATAGGAAAGGTTTAGAGGTTTAGATATGGGCCAGATGCAGGCAGTTGGGATTAGCATAGATGGGCATCTTGGTGGGCATGGACTTAGTATTCAGTTTAGTCTATTGTCATGTGTACTGAGGTACTGTGAAAAGCTTGGTCTGTTTCCGTGCTGTGTGACTCTACGAGAAGGGACAGCTTTAAAAGGTACCGACCAGAGAGAGTTTGTGGATGTCAGGCCGTGTGTGCAAGAGGGGCAGGGAATGAGGGCTGAGGGATGGACTGACAATGGGTTGAGCTACTTTGGCCTGTTGCGTCGGGCTTTGAGCTGCAGTGTGTGTCGATCTGCCGCAGTCAGATCTACGAGAAGGATGGACTTGCTTGATCCGTTCTGGCATTTCTCATGTTTTCGCAGTGACATAATTTAGACAGAATGAAATTCTAGACAAGCACAAGAGGCACTCTCCCAGAAACCTTCTCCCCTCCCGCAACGCCTCGCAGTCAGAGAGCGCTTCAAATGAGAAGTTAAGGAATGTGAACAAAACTGTGGGTTCTGTGTCACAGCTTCTCAGGCATGTCCCTTCATCCTACGCAAGCCCAGTGGGTGCCAGGACAATCTCGTGGAGCGAACTCAAGGCACATAGCTTGGTTTCAGCAGGTTATGCTCCCCCTGCAACTTCTTCGTTCACTCATCTCTTCCCACCCAAACCACCCCCTTCCCAGGGACTTTCCCCTGCAACAGCAGGAGATGCAACACCTGCCCTCATGCCTCCTTCCTCACCTCCATCCAGTGACCCTGACAGGCCTTTCAGGTGAGAAAGAGGTTCACGTGCACCTCCTCTAACCTCATCTACTCATCATCCGGTGGTGTTGCTGATGTAGGCTCCTGTACATCGGGAGACCAAGCTTAGACTCAGCGACCATTTTGTTGAATGCTTACACACGGTCTGCCAAGGCCTAAGGGATCTCCCAGTTGCTAACCATATTAACTCCCTTTCCCATTCCCAAACTGACCATTCTCTCCTGGGCCTCCTCCACTGCTAAAGTGAGGACACAGGCAAATTGGAGGAAGAGCACCTCATATACCTATTGTATTTGAGTTTGACGTGATTGTATTTATGTATATTATTGACTGATCTGTGCAAACAAAGAACTGCAGATGCTGGTTAATAGATAAAAGGACACAAAATGCTGGAGTAACTCAGCGGGTCAGGCACTGTCTCTGGAGAACATGGCTAGGTGACGTTTCCGGTCGGGACCCTTCTTCAGACTCTATCTGATGTGAATGGATAATCATGGAAAACAGGCCCCTTGGCCCACCGAGTCCGCGCCAACCAACGTTCACCCGTACACTAGCTACATCCTACACACTAGGGACAATTTTACAGAAGATACAGCGTGGAAACAGGCCCCTTGGCCCACCGAGTCCGCGCCAACCAACGTTCACCCGTACACTAGCTCCATCCGACACACTAGGGACAATTTAACAGAAGCCAATTAACTTACAAACCTGCATGTCTTTGGAACTTAGTTTGGAGATCCTGCACGGAAACAGGCCCTTCGGCCCACCGAGTCTATGTCAACAAGCGCGCACCCATATACTAGCACCATCCTACACACTAGGGACAATTTTACAGGAGCCAATTAACTAACAAACCTGCACGTCTTTGAAACTGGAGCACCCGGTGAAAACCCACGCGGTCACAAGGAGAACATACAAACTCGGGACAGACAACGCCCATAGTCAGGATTGAAGCCGGGTGCTGTAAGGCAGGAACTCTACCATGGCGCCACTGTGCCGCCCCAAAAGCTTTCCCTGTACCTCACGTGTCAATAATAAATCTAAACTTCAGTCCATTTTAAACATGAGGTGTGGAGGCTAAGGCACCTTTGGGAACCGGCCTTGTCGCTATCTGCACCTCCCGTCATGCCTGCTCTCACCATCTCGAGCTCGGCAGACGGGGAAAACCGCTCGATTAGTTCCCGCTGTCTGATTTATAGGAACAAGAAAACAAACAACTCACTTAGAACACAATTATCTGACAGATAAATAATATGTTTGAAACAACCATTACATAAGCCGGAGTCTATGTCTGCTTAACCCGATACTTCCTTTTGATGAACATTACAAGCAAACTGTGGGAAGGAAAGTCACCACATCATTCCTGCGATGAGACATCTGGGTTTGGCGGATCTAAAAACAAATAGCTTACTTTCAGAAGTTCATCTAATGCAAGGGAACATGTCTGAGGTGTCAGTGAGCTGCAAGGCAATGCCCAGAGAGGCAAGAGAAACAAGGGTCTGGCAGCGCTTTTTTATCAAGAATGTCCGAGACACTTTGAATTGCGTTCAAAGGTTGCGCTAAAACACAAAGTGCTACAGGTTAAGGTGAGGGAGGAAAGATTTAATTTGGAAACTGAGGGGTAACTTTTTTTTTACATAAAGGATGGTGGGATTATGGAAAGGGCTGAGGAAGTGGTTGAGGCAGGTAGTATCACAGCATTAAAGAAACATTTAGACAGGTATATAGATAGGATAGGTTTAGAGGGATTGGGGCCCATCGCAGGCAGGTGGGACTAGTGCAGATGGGCCTGTTTGCACATTGTATGACTGGATGGAGTACATGTGGACAAATGGTATCTTTGAGCATGGTAGGCATTGACTAATGCCCAGGGATGGAGCGTAGGAGGATGAGGGGCGATCTCATAGAGGTGTACAAAATCATGAGAGGAATAGATCGTGTACATGCACAGTCTTTTGTCCAGAATACAGGAATCAAGGACCAGAGGACATGGGTTTAAGATGAGGGGGAATGATAATAATAATAATATTTTTTTATTTACGGGCGCCTTATACCGACCGAGGTCTCAAGGACACCTTACAGAGATTAATAGGAAACATATAATCAGAATAAAATAAATTATAATGACCAATACACAAATTAAGGACAGAATTTTTTCCAAAGACACAAAAAAGAAAATCAGAAACACAATTTGAGGAGAGAGCAGCGGCAGCTAAACCGCGCCAGCGTCCACTCTCCCCTCCGACCGCCATCTTGAACACAGACTAACATAGACAATTACATACAAAAATCATCCCCCCACAATGATTACCACTGTGGGGGAAGGCACAATGTCCAGTCCCCATCCCCAGTTCACCCAAAAAGTCAGGCCAAAAAAAGATAGGAACCTGAGAGATAACAAATAGTGGTGGATGTATGGAAGAAGGTTCCCAACCTGAAACATCCATGTATCCATGGATGCTGACTGACCCGCTGAGTTATTCCACTGAGCACTTTATGTCTATCTCCAATTTATTTAGGCTTTCTCAAAATTAAGGGGCTGTCCCACTTGGGCGACCTAATTGGCGAGTTTAGAAGAGTTTGAAAAAATGACATGTTGAAGACCTCCTTCGACTATGTAGAAGCCTCCTTCGACCTCCTTCGACTATGTTGAAGACCAGCTTCGACTAGCTACGACTAACTTTGGGAAAATTGGACACCGAATAGTGGAGACTATGTAGAGGCCTCCTTCGATCTCCTTCGACCTCCCTTCGACTATGATGAAGACTATCTACGACTACCATCGACTACCTTCGATTACCTACGACTAACATGTTGACCTACTACGACCTACTACGACTAAACCTACGAGTAAAAAAAGTATCGATTTTTTTCCATGGCGACCTTTTTTTACTCGCGGGCATTTTTTAACATATTGAAAAAAACGCCGCGACCTAGCTGAGGCCTCGAGTACGCGGAGACCACTCTTGAGCTTGAAGGAGAGTTACGAAGACCTCCTACAACCTCGTGTCGACCATGCTGCGAGTATGAGTCGAGGGCAAACTCGCCAGAACTCGCGGATTAGGTCGCCCAAGTGGGGCAGGCCCTTGAAGCTTTTCAAATCCTGCCTTGCGGATAGTCCCTTATAAACAATATGCACTCTCCCCCATTCACCCATCACCTGCTGAAAGTGGCAACACAAGTGGATAGAGTGGCAAAGAGGCATATTGTATGCTTGCCTTTATTGGGCGGGGCACTGCGTACGAGTCAGGAAGTCCTGATGCCGCTTTATAGAACCTTGGTTAGGATCATGTGATAGGAGTAGAATTAGGCCATTCGGCCCATCAAGTCTACTCCGTCATTCAATCATGGCTGATCTATCTCTCCCTCCTAACCCCGTTCTCCTGCCTTCACCCCATAACATCTGACACCTATACTAATCAAGAATCTATCTATCTCTGCCTTAAAAATATCCACTTAGGCCACATTTGGAGTAATGTGTGTACTTCTGGTCATGCCATTACAGGAAGGATGTAGAGGCTTGCAAAAGGGTGCAGAGGAGGTTGACCGGAATGCTGCCTGGATTAGAGAGTTTCAGCCACAAGGAGAGGTTGGGCAGACTTGAAATGTTTTCTCTGGAATGTCGGGGGCTTTCAGTAAGAGACCTGATGGATGTAAGTACAATTATGAGAGGCATAGATAGGGTAGACAGTCAGAACCTTTTTCTCGGGATGGAAATATATTAAAGACGATAGGGCATAGCTCTAAGGTGAGAGGGGTACAATCAATGGAGATGCGCGGGGCAAGGTTTATACACAAAGGATGATGAGAACCTGGAGTGTGGTGGTAGAGGCAAATATAGGTGTGGTGGTAGAGGCAAATATAATAGTGGCGTTTAAGTAAGTAAGTAAGTTTATTGGCCAAGTATTCACATACAAGGAATTTGCCTTGGTGCTCCGCCCACAAGTAACAACATGACATACAGTGACAGTTACGAATGACTCAGATAACAGTAAACATTAATAATAATAAAACATTAATAATAAAACACCATTGATCAAGCATGTGAACCAACAAAATTTAAGAGATTTTTCGATAGGCACATGGATATGCAAGGAATGGAGGGAAATGGCTCATATGCAGGGAGATAGGTCTTGGCATCATGTCGACCGATATTGTGGTCTGAAGGGCCTGTTCCTGTGCTGTTCTGCTGGTAGTGTATCTTTTGGTTCTCTATTTCAGATCTATCTAAGGTGAAGGTCTTTTGCAAGACACATCTCAGTTCAAAAGACTTAAAGTGATGAATATTGAATAGACTCTCAAGAGGAGACCGTTCCAAATTAGAAAGCCAGACTATTGACTCCTGGACCTGTTCATCTGGGATGTTTATTTTCATAACCCTTACCCTCAACATTGTAAGGTATCTACCAAATATACAAACGCTTGCATTTTCACACCGCACCCTCTCCTTCCCCAGGACGTCTGCACTCCCTCAGTGCTGTGATTCTACAGCTGACAGGACTAACCCGGATATCTGTAAACTAAAGTTAACAATACTTTGCTCTCCAACACGGAAAGATAAAGGAGAAACAAAAATAAATAAAGGGAATCATTTGTCTGCAGTGTAGGTTTTTAAATCGTAGAGGGACGCAGCACAAAACCGTCCCTTGATCCCATCATACCTCCAGATGCAGGGGACAGTTACTGCCCAGCTGTTATCAGGCAACAAAACCGTCCTATCATTAACTAGAGAGCAGTCGCAACCTACCATCTACCTCATTGGAGATCCTCGGACTATCTTTCATCGGACGTTACTGGACTTTATCTTGCGGTAAACATTATACCCTTTATCCTGTGTCTGTACACTGTGGATGGTTTGATTATAATCATGTATTGTCTTTTCGCTGCTGACTGGATAGCACAAAACAAAAAACTTTTCACTGTACCTTGGTACACGTGACAGTAAACTAATCAAAACCAAACCATGCAGTCCCTACCACCACCCATTTACACTAATCTACATAAATACCGTTGTATATTCTCCAACCTTCTCACCAACACCCCACAGATTTACCACTCACTTACACGCTGAGGGCAATTTAAAGCGGCCACCGATTTGCACGCCTTTAAGATGCGGGAGGAAATGGGAGAATGTGCAAATTCCACGCAGAGAACATAAATGGTCAGGATTGCACTGGTTGCATCATGGCCTGGCTCAGCAACTTGAAGGTCTAGAATGCAGGAGGCTACAGAGAGTGGTGGACTACATCACGGGTACTGACCTCCCCACCATCGACGGGATCTACAGGAGGCGCTGCCTCAAAATGTCAGCCAGCATCATCAAACACCCACACCACCCTGGCCACGCTCTCCTCTCGCTGTTACCATCGGGAAGAAGGTGCAGAAGCCTGAAACCTGTGACCTCCAGGTTTAAGAACAGCTTCTTCCCAACTACCACCAGGGGCGCTGTACGATTGGCAGCCTCGCCTACAGCCTGTCTGTTTTTTCGGCTTTTTTTGTTCGTTTTAGTGTGTTTTGAAAGTTTGTTTTAATGTTCTCTGGTTTGTTTTATGCGGGGGGAGGGGGAGGGGGCCGGGGGAAACTTTTTTTTCAGTCTCTTACCCTGCCGGAGATGCGATTGTTTTCTGGGTCATGTCTCCGGTCGCTCTGCGGCCTAGCATCTTGGAGCTGGAGGCCTTGCTCGGGACAGACTTTGGGCCCCACCGCGGGCCGTGGACTTACCATCGGGGCTGATCCCTTGCCTGGGATCGATGCTCCAACCGCGGCTTGCAGACTTTACCATCAAGAGCTCGCAGTCTCGGGAGAGACCGTGGATGTCGGGAGCTCCAACGACACAGATGGTTTGACAAGCCCTGACCCGGGGTCCGATCGCTCGGCGCAGGGGAGCTGAAATCCCCCCGAAGCAGGAGCTTGATCGCCCCGACGCGGAGGGCCCGAATGCTGCCAGCTAAGGGGGTCAAGATCGTCCCGTCAACGGAAGACTCGAGGCCCCCGACAGCGAGAGGACAAAGAAGGGAAGAGATTGAACTTTTTTTTCACCTTCCATCACAGTGAGGAATGTGGAGTCACTGTGGTGGATGTTTATGTTAAAATGTGTTTCGTGTGTTCTGTTGCTTTTTATTTGTGTGACTGACTTGGCAAATGAAATTCCGCGTATGTTGCAAAACATACTTGACTAATAAAGTATTATTGTATTGTATTCTTGTACACTGCACAACACTAACCTCAGCAACTGTAATCTTTTTTGGACTGTGTCTTTGGTCGGACTATGGACTTCTGGTCTTTGCTCTATTATGGTTACCGAGAGGATTAATTTATTGGATTATTGATGATTGCATATTTTCATAATCAAGGTTGCACATTTATCTGCGTGTAATTTTGTTAATGGGCTCGTTAAGCAGCAGCAAGTTGGAATTTTATTATTCTGTTCCCAGTATATATGACAATTAAACAATTTCTTTTCCTATTTATTTGATTCTAAGTAGGAGCAGGAAGCAGCCATTCAGCCCAACAGTAATGGCTGACCTTACACCTCAGCACCGTATCAGCACTGACCCATATCCCTAAACATCTGAACATCACAACAACAAGGCATTGCATCTTTTTTCCGTTGCCTTGACCAAAAAGTGAAGAAATGTAATGATTATGGCAGTATTAACAAATAACCTGTTAGAAAGCAGTAGCTTTTTCGTACTATAAATAATTCCCTCACCCAATGTAGCAATAGGTTGCAACATCTCCTGCAATGCTCGACAGATGATTTTCTGCAGTGTGTTCTTTTTATTGAGAAAAGAAAATCAGACCAACAGCACAGATATCAAAAGAATGACAAAGAAATGAAGTTTAAGGGTTTGGAGAGTTTTACCAACTCGTTCAATATTGTTCTACATCGCACGCTATACAAAAAAAAGGAAGTGTCTAATCTCACAAAATATACAGCAGAAGGCAACGCTTAAAGATAAGGATATATATTATTTTATGTGACATTATATTATATGACGTACAAGCACTGATTCCAGAATCAAAGTTGCTCTTGTACCTGGACCCCTGTCCTGATTCCCCAGATACCGTGAACACTCACAGGCCTGGAACAACCTTCCGCAGCTTCCTCTTCTCGAGTTTGCCCAGTAGGTGAATTCCAGTTAAAACATAAAAGCAAAATGTTCATACAAAAAGAGGAGAAAGAAGGAGAGCAAGGGAGGGAGGGAGAGGAGCATCATCCTACTTGCTTAAAATAAAATTGCACTGGCTGCAAACTAACACCATCTCACGCTGAGCATCTGGAGCTGAAAGAGAGGGAAGTAAAGAACGATTTTAACGCCGTGCAATACTGACGCAAACATTTTCTTTTAGTTTACACAATAGACAATAGGTGCAAGAGTAGGCCATTCGGTCCTTCGAGCCAGCATCGCCATTCAATGTGATCATGGCTGATCATCCCCAATCAGTACCCCGTTCCTGCCTTCTCCCCATATCCCCCGACTCCGCTATCTTTAAGAGCCCTATCTAGCTCTCTCTTGAAAGCATCCAGAGAACCTGCCTCCACCGCCCTCTGAGGCAGAGAATTCCACAGACTCACAACTCCCTGTGTGAAAAGGTGTTTCCTCATCTCCGTTCTAAATGGCTTACCCCTTATTCTTAAACTGTGGCCCCTGGTTCTGTTCTCCCCCAACATCGGGAACATGTTTCCTGCCTCTAGCGTGCCAAACCCTTAATAATCTTATATGTTTCAATAAGATCCCCTCTCAACCTTCTAAACTCCAGAGTGTACAAAATGTATTCAGTTCACAGCACGCAGGCATTTCTAACTGGCTTAATTTAGTTTAGAGATACAGAGTGGAAACAGGCCCTTCGGCCCACCGAGTCTGCACCGAACAGCGATCACCCAATACACTAGTTCTGTCTTACAGACTGGGGACAATTTACTGAAGCCAATTAACCTGCAAACCCGCAAGTCTTTGGGATGTGGGACAAAACTGGAGCACCCGGAGAAAACCCACACTGTCACATGGAGAACTTGCTAACTCCATACAGACAGCAAATGTACACAGGATCGAACCTGGGTCTCTGGCACTGGAAGGCAGCAACTCTACCACTGCGCCACCATGCAGCCCCTGTTAATTGTTTATATTGTTCAAATGACACAGTTGCCCGTTCACCAGTGCTGTTTGCAACATAATTTTACACCCCCACCATCCCCTGGTGCAGTTGTGTTTATAACTTCATTCAAGAGAAACCAGTCCTGATGCCGGCTGCCATGGGCCTGCATCCGTGCTGTATCTATAAACTAGACTAAACTAAAAAATACAGAAACGCATTGAGATCTACAGAGGAAAGACAGGATGTGGATCTGGTCAACACATCAGTCCTGAATGACAATAGACAATAGGTGCAAGGGTTCAGCCCTTTGAGCCAGCACCGCCATTCACTGTGATCATGGCTGATCATCCACAATCAGTACCCCGTTCCTGCCTTCTCCCCATATCCCTTCACTCCTCTATCTTTAAGAGCTCTGTCTAACTCTCTCTTGAAAGCCTCCAGAGAATTGGCCTCCACTGCCTTCTGAGGCAGAGAATTCCACAGATTCACAACTCTCTGTGTGAAAAAGTTTTTCCTCATCTCCGTTCTAAATGGCTTACCCCTTATTCTTAAACCGTGGCCCCTGGTTCTGGATTCTCCCATCATCAGGAACATGTTTCCTGGCTCTAGCGTGTCCAAACCCTTAATAATCTTATATGTTTCTATGAGATCCCCTCTCATCCTTCTAAACTCCAGAGTATACAAGCCCAGCTGCTCCATTCACTCAGCATATGACAGTCCCGCCATCCCGGGAATTAACCTTGTGAACCTACGCTGCACTCCCTCAATAGCAAGAATGTCCTTCCTCAAATTTGACGACTTAGTCAATGGGCTGATTGGTTTTCTCCTGCTTCTAAACACTGAAAAAACATTTTCACCCAGAGAGTTGTGAATTTGTGGAATTCCCTGCCACAGAGGGCAGTGGAGGCCAAATCACTGGATGGATTTAAGAGAGAGTTAGACAGAGCTCTAGGGGCTAGTGGAATCAAGGGGTATGGGGAGAAGGCAGGCACGGGTTATTGATTTATGACGATCAGCCATGATCACAATAAATGGCGATGCTGGCTCGAAGGGCCGAATGGCCTCCTCCTGCACCTATTTTCTATGTTTCTATGATTCAATGATTGATTGATTTATTGAAAGATACGACATGGAAATAGATCCTTCGGCCCACTGAGTCCATGCAACCTGTTCGCACTAGTTCTATGTTATCCAACTTTCTCATCCACTCCCTACACAAGGTGACAATTTACAGAGGGCCACGTCACCTACAAACCTGCACGTCTTTGCGATGTGAATGGAAACTGGAGTACCTGGGCGAAGACAACGTGGTCACAGGGAGAACATGCAAACTCCACAGAGACAACACCCGAGGAAGGTCAGGATCAAAGCCGAGACTCTGGCGCTGTGGGCAGCAGCCCTATTAGTAGTGCCGCAAAATATTTTCCTTTTGTTTACAAACTTTGCTCAGTTCACAACCAGCATTTGTAACGTGCCCGCCGAGTTTGATAACGTTTTAATTTGGGGAAAGCCGCAAAAAGACAGGAAGCAGTAGAGGAGAAGAGAGAGTGGAAATTACCTGTGGCTCCCATGGACGATTTGGAGACTTTGAATGAACAGCACCTTGAACAATAACTGTTACCACAGTTGCTGCAGTTACGCTAGGAACAAGAAAGCAGAACATGTGTGAAATCAGCATTGACAAAATGTGACCGACCAATGCATCAGCGGCCATTTACAGCAAAAACAACTGATACACAGCTTGTACACTGGATTGAATCTGTGTAAATCCTTGATCAATAAATAAGTTACATAAGCTTCAATTAGATCTCAATAGAGCAGTAAAAAAGCAAGAAATGTTCCGAGCATTCAAAATACCCAGTCTTAACAAAACATCACAGGCACAGCCCTCCCCACCATCGAAAGCATCTGTATGAGGCACTACCACAAGGAGGTGGCATCTGTAATATACGATCCCCACCATCTTCTTTCTTTTAGAATTACGTACACTTTGTGTGATTAATGTGTGATTTACATAATTTGTGTGTAGTTTGTGTACAATTTGTGTGCAATTATGATTGTATTTATTGGAGTCTATGTACATGTGATGCTGCTGTCAGGAATATTTCTTCATTGTGCCTGTACCTCACCATAATCATGCATATGGCAATAAACCAAACTAAACCTGAACTACAAATGGTACACAGTAATATTAAACGACAATAACTGCTTTAGGCATGGCATTATTTTTGACATTGTCAACTATAATTGCCAGTGTATATCTGAATTCATCAGATGGTGGCTTTTACACCAAACAACTGCTCATGGTAGCTTTTTATTGTTAATATTAAAATTCCTGGAGTAACTCCGGGGAAGAAAGGGAAATTTTGACACGGATACATTTCCAAGGATTTGCCGTAACGGTATTCAACCCCCTCGACTGGGTCCATGATTTCAATCAAACATCTCAGGTGGCACCCGACAGAGACACTGGGCCGATTACAGGTGTGAGCGGGAGCCTCAGCATTAACTCAACACACTGTGAGCGGCCTGGATGGTTGCCAGCCCCCTCTCCGATCACCATCACGCAGCACTTCCTTGTGGTTAAACAGCAGCCGCCAACAATAACATGGATATATGTACACTTTCAGATCCAGGAAACGAGGGGGGAACAGGAATGCTGCCAATTCCAGGTCTGGAACCGGGCGAGTTGCATTTGGAGTATTGTGGGCAATTTTGCGGCACATATCTGAGAAAGGGTGTGCTGGTGTTCGAGAGGGTCCAGGAAAGGTTTTACGAGAATGATCCCTGGGATGATTGAGTTAACGTATGATGAGCATTGGCCGGTTCTGGGCTTAAACTCGCTGGAGTTTAGAAGGATGACATTCTTGAACCTCATTGCGCACCTCATTGAAACCTACCGAACAGTGAAAGGCCTGGACAGAGTGGACGTGAAGAGAATGTTTCCAGTTGTGGGAGAGTCTAGGACCCGACGGCACAGCCTCAAAATAAAAGGCTGATGAGGAGGAATTTCTTCAGTCAGAATGGTGAATCTGTGGAATTCATTGCCACAGATGTCTGAGGAGGCCAAGTCAATGGGTGTTTTAAAGACATAGATTACCAGGTTCTTGATTAGTAACAGCGTCAAAGGTTACAGGGAGAAGGCAGGAAAATGGGGTTGGGAAGGGAAGATAGATCAGCCATGGTTGAATGACGGAGTAGACTCAATGGGCCGAATGGCCTGATTTTGCTCCTTTGACATGAACTTATGAAAGGAAAGGAGGGAGGTGGAGAGAGGGGGAGGAGAGAAGGGGGGAAAGGTGGAGAGGTGGAGAGAGGGGGAGGAGAGAGTGGGAGGAGAGAGGGGAGAGGAGGGAGAGAGAGTGAATGGGGGGAGGGGGAAGAGAGGGTAACAAAGGGTCTGCATGAAGTTTAGGACTGATAGGGGTGAGGGTAGTTTCAATAGCAGTGTCTCAAACTAACTGCTATGTTCAGTAGACATAATATTGCTTAAATATATAAATATAAGTCAAAGTTTAGTTAGTATGTATTATTATTACCTCCAGTTATTAACTATGGCGATAGATGTGGCCCACCATCCGCTCACAGTCATGTGTCCTGGCCCCTATGCAGAACAAGGTTGCTGACCCCTGATATACAGGTTTGTAAGTTTGAAGTGCTGGAGTAACTCAGCGGGTCAGGCAGCATCTCTGAAGTAAAAGGATGGGTGACGTTTCGGATTGGGACCTTTCTACAGACGGAGCAACCCAAAACGTCACCCATCCTTTTTTTCCAGAGATGCTGCCTGACCCTGCCTGTCCAGCCCTTTATGTCTATCTTCAGTATATACCAGCATCTGCAGTTATATTCCACACAAGTTTGTAGGTTAATTGAGTTCTGTAAATTGTCCCCTGTGTGTAGGATAGAACTAGTGTGAACGGGGGGTTGCAGGTCGGCGTGGACTCGGTGGGCCTGTTCCCACGCTGTGTGTCCAAAGCGAACAAACATAAAATGTCGAAACAAGACATTGCAGGTGCTGGTTTATACCAAAGATAGACACAAAGTCCTGGAGTATCTCAGCGGGTCAGGCAACATCTGTGGAGAAAAAGGGTAGGTGACGTTTCAGGTCGAATCCCTTCTTCAGTCTGACAGTCCAGGTCCTGACCCGAAATATCACCTATCCTTTTTCTCCAGGCATGCTGACTGACCCGTTGAGTTACTCCAGCACTTTGTATCTATCTAAACTGAACTTCTGTTCTATCCACAGCCATGTTTTCTGAAGTCAATAAGCATGAACGACCATCCTTTTACCGACGGCATGAGTCACGTTTGGAATAAAATACTCACTCGCTTCTTCAGGACTGAAAATGTGGAGCAGCAGTTGTAACAGCTTCCTGAAATGAGAGGGAGGGGGGTAGTGCGTCAGTGATGACAGGTGCAGGAGAAACATAAATTAAAAAGCACAGTTATTCAAACAAAGCTTCTTCCACACGAACACTGCATTCCTGCTTTGTTATTGCAGCCCTGATTGCCTCAGCGTGGTCTGGAACAATCATTAAATATTAATTCACGGGCAATGCGATTTGACACCATTGGTTGCTCGCTGAGCTTCTCAATACAGAAGATCACTGCTGAAACGTTTCGACTGAACATTTTCAACTAAACATCTTGAGAAAGAAACGCAGAGCTAAATAACGGAGGCTTTCTCCTGCAGTAACTGAGTATTGGACGGAGATTTACGAGGATGTTGCCATGACTAGAGGGCCTGAACTTTTGGGGGGGGTTGTGTACAAAGCAACTGCAATGTTGGTTTGTACCGAATGCAGGTGTAACTCAGCGGGTCAGGCAGCATCTCTGGAGAAAAGGACAAGGTGACGTTTCGGACATTCAGAGTGCTTATAGGGAGAGGTTGGGCAAGCGAGGACTTTATTTCTTGGAGCACAAGAGGCTGAGAGCTGATCTTATAGAGGTGTACAGAATTTTGAAGGGAACTGATGGGGTGAATGCACCCCTTTTACTTATGGTCGGGAAATCAGGGGATACAGATTTAAGGTGAGAGGGGCAAGAACCCTGCTGGACAACTTTTTCACTCAGAGGGTGGTGTACATATGGAACAAGCTGCAGAAGGAGGTAGTTGAGACAGGTACTATAACAACATTTACAAGACATTTGGACAGGTACATAGATAGGAAAGGTTTAGAGGGATACGGAGCCAAAGGGACTAGTTTAGATGCAGCATTTTGGTTGGCATGGATGAGCTGGGCCAAAGGGCCTGTTTCTATGCTGTACAGCTCTATGACTCGAACTCTCCTGTTCCATTGAAAAGCCGCACTCCTGCGACATTGAATACGGCACCTTTAACAATGTCTCAAGGCACTTTTTCTGGATTTTATCGGGATGCATCACAGCACGGTTTGGGAACAGCTCCATCCAAGACTGCAAGAAATTGCAGAGAGTTGTGGATGTAGCCCAGACCATCACACAAACCGACCTCCCTTCCATTGACTCCATCTACACTTCACGCTGCCTCGGCAAGGCCACCAGCATAATCAAGGGCCACACAACTCCTCCAAGGAGTCCCACCAGCTTCTCCCAGATTCCCTACTCACTGGGGACAATCTACAGTGGACAACTAATCCAACAATCTGCGCCCTGGGTGCAACCCATGCGATCACAGGGAGAACGTGCAAACTCTGCACAGTCAGCACCGGAGGTCAGGACTGAATCTGAGTCACTGAGATATGAGGCAGCGGCTCTGCCTGCTGCACCACTCTGCTGTCCCAGGGTAAACTGGGCCATGGTGTTTGAAAGAACAGTTGATTTCATAGAAAGTGTTGGAGTAACTCAGCGGGTCTGTCAGCATCTCCGGAGGGAATGGACAGGTGACGTTTCTGGCCGAGTCCCTTCTTCAGACTAACCCGAAACGTCGTCTGCCTGTTCCCTCTGCCGCAGTTGCTGCCTGACCCGCTGAGTTACTCCAACACTTTGTGTGTGAACTGCAGTCCCTTGTGTCACCAGTTAATCGCATATGCCAGTCTTGTAAGCTTATTCACCCTTACGAACTGGGGCGAGTCAAAGGTTGCAGCTTTTGTCTTGGATTTTCCTTCATAGTTTAGAGATACAGCATGGAAACAGGTCACCGTTCACCCATACACTAGTTCTATCCTGCCCAAAGGGACAATTTACAGAGGCCAAATAACCCACAAACCTGCATATCATTGGAATGTGGGAGGAAACTGGAGCACCCGGAGAAAACCCACGCGGTCACAGGGAGAACGTACAAACTCCGCATAGACAGCACCTGAAGTCAGGATCGAACCCGGGTCTCCGGCGCTGTAAAGCAGCAGCTCTACCGCTGCGCCACTGTGCCGCCCCATCACCGCATTGGCATTAACATAATCCAAACTCGGCAAAAGAATGAAAAATGAAAAGGTGGAGTTCGCTGCATTTTCCTATCATTGATTTGTAAAACAGTTTGATGCTGAATGTAAAGGAATCCTCCCCTCCCTGATTCACCCACATTATAAACTTTACTGCACACGTTTAGTTAAAGTTATGGCAATAAAACCACCCAGAGACCAAGATGAGTCTTGGTTAAAGGCTTCCTGGCCACAAACGACCTAAATATTTAAAATTGAATTAGAGCTAAAAATAATGAAATTGTTCTACCCACAGTTTCTATTACGTTTACCAACTATTACGGTTTTACCCTTTCTTAAAAGAAAAACACTAAAAGCTACCTTTTCAAACCACAATGTAACCATTTTTAAACAATTTAAAATATCCAGACCAAAACGTTGACTGTCCATTTCCTTCCACAGATGCTGCCTGACCTGCTGACGTTGGGCACTTTGTTTTTTGCTCAAGATTCCTGCATCGTCAAACTCTTGTGTCTCCAAAATCTAACCTCAGGCTGCAGAAGGGCCCCGACCCAAAACATCAGCTGTCCATGTTAACCAGTGATGCTGCTGACCCTGATCAGAGAACCGTTCAGTTGCCTGACAACAACTGGCAAGAAACTATTCTTGATTCTGGTGGTATGTGTTTTCAAACTTCTGTATCTGCTGGGCTAACAGTCCAGAATCTACAGTTGAAATCTCATCATGACTGCTGTGGGATTTACAACAAAACCTAGTCATTAGAAATAATGACCAATAAACCACTGGTTTGTCGTTAAAAACCCATCTGGTTTCCTCATGCTCTCCAGGAGAAGAAACCTATGATCGTTCCCCAGCCTAGCCTATTAGTAACACTAGAGAACTGTGGTTGACTCGGAAGCCACTCTGCTTGGAAGCATTGGGAAGGGACAATAATTGTTGGCTGTACCAATGATGGGGCATTCTGCAACCCAAGCTCACCAAACGACTCCAAGTACAGGATGAAATCTGAAAGAAACTGTTCTGCTGAGTTATTCCAGTATTTTGTGTCCATCTCTTCCACACAGCTTGTCCCATGAGTCGAGAAGACTACAGGGCCAATATTCAACTGGTTTTGCATTTATTATAACATTGCAAAGCACTCATAAAAGCAAATAGTAAAACTTAGCAAAGAACACAGGATGGCACAGTGGCGCAGCTGTTGCCAGAGCTACTGCCTTACAGAGCCAGAGAACCGGGTTCGATCCTGACTACGGGTGCTGTCCGTACGGAGTTTGTACGCTCTCCTTGTGCCGAGTGGGTTTTCTCCGGGTGCTCCGGTTTCCTCCCTCACTCCAAAGACGTGCAGGTTTGCAGGTTAATTGACTTCTGTAAATTGTCCCTAGTGTGTTGGATAATGCTATTAGATAAGTGCATAAATATGCAAGGAGTGGAGGGATATGGATCACGTGCGGGCATTGGGGATTTTAGTTAAATTTGGCATCATGTTCTGCTGAGATATTGTGGGCTGAAGAGTGCGTTTCTGTGCTGTACTCTTCCATGTTCTGTTTTTCTTCACTGGAAATTAGGATGAGAGGATATCTTATAGAAACACATAAAATTCTTAAGGGATTAGACAGGCTAGATGCAGGAAAAATGTTCCCGATGTTGGGGGAATCCAGAACTAGGGGTCACAGTTTAAGAATAAAGGGTAGGACATTTAGGACTGAGATGAGGAAAACCTTTTTCACCCAGAGAGTTGTAAATCTGTGGAATTCTCTGACACGGAAGGCAGTGGAGGCCAATTCACTGGATGTTTTCAAGAGAGGATTATATTTAGCTCTTAGAGCTAAAGGAATCAAGGGATATGGAGAAAAAGCAGGAACAGAGTACTGATTTTGGATGATCAGCCAGGGTCATATTGAATGGTGGTGCTGACTTGAAGGGCCGAATGGCCTACTCCTGCACCTATTTTCTATGTTTCTATGTTTTCATGGCATGCTTTGAATTAGTTAAGTGGGACACAATGAGATGAACAGCTGGTTTCAGTTGGATTTCGACTGGCCCATGCAATGGGCAAGGACGACATCATGAGATGACACAAAGTGCTGGATTAACGCAGCACGTTCAGGCAGCATCTCTGGAGATCATGGAAAGGTGACGTTTCGGGTCGAGACCCTTCTTCAGACATCCGTGTTTTAACCAGTATCTGCAGTTCTTTGTTTCTATAACTTGGTGTGGACATTGTTGGCCGAAGGACCTGTTCCTGTGCTGTACTGTTCTGTGTTCTAAGTGGAGTGTGTCTGAGGCCAAGCCAAGATACTTAAGGTGGAGCTAAGTTGGGTTACTGAACAGCATGAAGGTGATTCCTGATGCCCGACTGAACTGTTCCATATTGTTAAGACTCATCATCCGGTCACTCACACTGTGGCTTCTTGCTGTGTCTCTTCCTTACAAACTTGACTTTGCTTCAAAAAGTGTTTCTTCAGTTTGAAGTGCTTTGGGCCATCCTTAAAGGGATGTGGGTGGTAGTTGAGGAACACAAGCAGACACAAGCGGATTATATATTTTTTGCTTTCATTAAAGCTTGCACACGGACACTTTTATTTCCACCTAGGTGTTGTCGCGATTCAGTACCCGTTTCCTGCCCCCAAAATCAGCGGGTCCCAAACCGAAACGTCGCCTACCCAAGTTCTTCTGCTGCCTGACCTGCTGAGTTACTCCAGCATTTTGTTTCGATCTTTGGGGAAAAGTTTTGCCAGTTGGAGCAGTAAGTGCAGAAGTGGTGAAAGGGTTAACAAAAGCTCTGTCCGTATCATATTCCTCCTTGCTGAATACCAGTTATCCCAAATGATAACACTGAGGAGAAATTGGCTGTAAATCACTCTTCCAGATGTGATTGGATAGGTGACTTGTTTATATTGCAAAAGCTTCATCTGTTTAATGTGACTCTGTGTATGAGGTTCCCAACATACACTTGCTGAACAAGCAAAATGCACCAAGGTTATCAAAACACAGGGCAGGGAAGAGTAAGGTCACATCCCTGAGTGAAATGGCAAATGTGTTCAACAAGACCTCGTGTCAGATGTCGAAGCAGTTCTATAAATGATTCTATAAATGGCCAACGTTGACCTCTGATCATTTCTGTTTAATTAATATCTTCTTAATTGAAGAGTCAAGAATGTTTAATTGTCCTCTGCTCCAGGAGCGGAACGATAAAACTCTTACTTGCTGCAGCTTTACAGGCACATTAATACAATTACATAACAAATAAATATACAATAATCAACAATTAACAGTAATACCGTGTATCTAGACCATAATAGTGCAAATAAAAGACTGTTTAGTAAAAAAACTTTAAAAAGGTTCAGTGCAGTCTAAACAAAACAGTTTGGTGCTGAGGTAAGGTTGAGGTTAGGGTTGTGCAGGGTGGTTCAAGAGTTTAGTTTAGTTTAGTTTATTGTCACATGTACCGGGATACGGTGAAAAGCTTTCCAGTCAATGAAAAGACTATCCATGATTACAATCGAGCGCCCATACAGATGCAGGATGAAGGGAATAATGTTTAGTGCAACGTAAAGTCCGACTAAGGATAGTCCGAGGGTCTCCAATGAGGTAGATAGTGGTTAAGGACTGCTTTCTAGTTGGTGATAGGATGGTTCAGTTGCCTGATAACAGCTGGGAGGAAACTGTCCCTGAATCTGGAGGTGTATGTTTTCACACTTATGTAGCTCTTGCCTGATGGAAGAGGAGAGTGACTGGGGTGAGACTGGTCCTTCATAATGCTGGTGGCCATTCCGAGGCAGCGTGAAATGGTTGTTGGGAAGAAACTGTTCAGGGTGGTGTGGGTGGGTTTTTGATGATATTGGCTGCCTCCTTGAGGCAGTGCCTCCAGTACATCCTTTCAATGGTGGGGAGGTCAGTACCCATGATTGGCAGTGTCCACCACTATCTGCAGCCTCCTTCGTTCCCGGGCGGTCGAGTTGCTGAGCCAGGCCATGACGCAACCAGTGCTCTCCGCTGTACACCTGTAGAAATTCAATGAAGTATTCCCTACATGCCGAATCTCCTCAAACTTCTGACGAAGTTTACCGTCGATGAGCTTTCTTTGTGATTGAATCAACGTACTGGGTCATCATCCAAAAAGATTCTGTTGGCAGTGCAGTGTGGCATTTGCTGATTACTATAAGCCGAGATACATTCTCAAGTGAATGAAGGTCTCTAGTCCTATCAAGACATGTGGAATGTTGGGAAACAGAGAGGAAGTAATGTGTGATCATTTTTTTGGGATGGCTTGAGGAGGACCTCACAGTGAAAAGGTTTCTTTTGCCAATTTCAAAATGCCATCTTGTACTTGATATATCACGACTGGTAGAAGAGGGAGACTCAGCGGATCAGGCAGCAGCTCCATGGATAGGTGACGCTTGGTGCAGTCTGAGGGAAGGCGGACTTTCTTGAATGCCGTTATATCTCAGTGCCTCCTGTGTGGGAACTTTGTTGGAAGGACAGTGTAAATGCCAAAAAAAGTGGCCAGGGTAACGCACGGGTTAAATTACTGGATTAGTGCACAGAGACCTGGAAAACCGATCCCACTTGATTCCCACTTTGCCAGCTGGGAAACATAGATTCTAATCATAAATCTAGAACTATAAAAAAATAAGTCTCAGGAATGATAGGCATGAGGCTGGTCATCAACAAGCATCTGGACCGCTGATATCCTACAGGGAAGGTTAATTCTCCAATGCCCCTTGAACATTCTCCAATATCCTTCAAGATCATGGTCTGATTGTAGATAGACACAGTTCTGGGGTAACTCAGCGGGTCAGGTAGCATCTCTGGAGAAAAAGGATGGGTGACGTTTTGGGTCGGGATCTGGACTGTCAGACAGGAGTCTGAAGAAGGGCCCCGACATGAAAGGTCACCCATCCTTTTTCTCCAGAGATGTTGCCTGACCCCATGAGTTACTCCAGCACTTCAGACTGGAGAGGGTCGCTCAGAACTCTCGTCAGAGAGGGGAGGAGAACTTCGTCAAAGTAGGCATACATTGAGGGGATTTCTCAGTGGAACAGACAAAATGTGTAGGAAGGAACTGCAGATGCTGGTTTATACCAAAGATAGACGCAAAGTGCTGGAGTAACTCAGCAGGTCCGGCAGCATCTCGAGAGAGAGAAAGAATGGGTGACGTTTCGGGTCGTGATCTTTATTCAGACTGATTGTATCTCCATGGCCCTGCCCACCCTGTAGAGGACCTCTACCTGCTGGAGTTTAGAATGATGAGGGGGGTGGGGAGGTCCTATTGAAACTTACCGAATAATGAAAGGCCTTGAGAGAGTGGATATGGAGAGGATGTTTCCACTAGTGGGAGAATCTGGGACAGGAGGGCACAGTCTCAAACAAAGGACATACCTTTAGAAAGGAGATAGATACATAGATACATAGAAAATAGGTGCAGGAGTAGGCCATTCGGCCCTTCGAGCCTGCACCGCCATTCAATATGATCATGGCTGATCATCCAACTCAGTATCCCGTACCTGCCTTCTCTCCATACCCCCTGATACCCTTAGCCACAAGGGCCACATCTAACTCCCTCTTAAATATAGCCAATGAACTGGCCTCAACTACCCTCTGTGGCAGAGAGTTCCAGAGATTCACCACTCTCTGTGTGAAAAAGTTTTTCCTCATCTCGGTCTTAAAGGATTTCCCCCTTATCCTTAAGCTGTGACCCCTTGTCCTGGACTTCCCCAGGTCAAGGGGTCACAGATGAGGAGGAATTTCTTTAACCAGATGGTGGTTTTCATTTTTAAGGCACAGATTGTCAGATACTTGATTAGTAAGGGTGTCAGGGGTTATGGGGAGAAGGCAGGAGAATGGGGTCAAGAGGGAAAGATAGATGACTAAATGGCGGAGTAGACTTGATGGGCCGAATAGCCTGATTCTGCTCCTATGGCTTATGAGTTTATGGGCTGGGGCCAGGGCAGGACCTCTGAGAAGTTAACAGCCAGGAATTCGAAGCTGCTAGCTCTCCCCACCACTGACCCACCAATGAAAACTGGTGCATAGTCCCCTGCAATCATTTAGTTTAAAGATATAGCATGAAAACAGGCCCACCAATCCATACCAACCATCGATCACCCGTTCACACGATGTAATCCTACTTTCTCATCCATTCCGTACACACTAGGGGCAAGTTACAGCGCTCGATTAACCTAGGAACCCGCACGTCTTTGGGATATGGGTGGAAACCGGTGCACCCGGAGGAAACTCACGTGGCCATAAGGAGAACGTGCAAAGTCCACACAGACAGCATCTGAGGTCAGGTGCTGTGAGTCAGCAGCTCCACCAACTGTGCCACTGTGCCAAGAGTATTTCATTGTTATATGCACTAGGAATGGAGCAATTACATGCTAACTTGCTGCAGCTCGACTGGCCCATTAACGGCAGTAACATACAAATAAACATATAATAAGCAATAATACAATAACTTAATACCAGTAACACCAGGTAACTAACCATCATGGTGCAAATCCTAAATCCATTGTGTAACCAACTACACAGTCCATATAAGATCGCAGTTACAAACGAACTCTTCACAGTCTAATCTGGTTTCAATTTAGACCATTTACACTGGATTATAAATCAAAAACTCTGTCAGATTAGAACCACTTGTTTTTAATATATCATTTAAAATTTAATAGTTAAGCCTCATGACACCAACCCTAAAATATTATGAAACAGCAAAGTTTTGTGTATTTAAACAGCAATGTTTAAGCTCCTTGTCTCTGAGGAGCATTTAGTAGTGCTCTGTGGAGCTACAAAGACTGGGCGAGGACCTGCAAGTAGTCCCCACTTCCACTCACGTGCAGATGTATAGCTGCCAACCTAATCACCTCCCTCACCCAGCCCACAACAAAGGGTGGACTTGAAAGATCATCTGCCACTACGGTTTCCATTGACTCCATCTACACTTCAAGGCCACCAGTATAATCACGGACCACGGTTACTCCCTCTTACTCCCCTCTCCCATCAGGCAAGAGATACAGAGGTGTGGAAACGCACATCTCCAGATTCAGGGACAATTTCTTCCCAGCTATTATCAGGCAACTGAATCATCCTCTCACCAACGAAAGAGTGGTCCTGACCTACCACGTACCTCATTGGAGACCCTTGGACTGTCTTAAATTGGACTTTTATCTTGCACTAAACGTTATTCCTTTCATGCTGTATCTTTTACACTGTGGACGGCTTTATTGTAATCATGTATAGTCTTTTTGCTGACTGGATAGTACGCAACAAAAATGTTTTCACCTCTCGGTACACGTGCCAATAATAAATTAAACTCGACTATTTTGAAAGAAAGCGCTGGATGCCTTCTCGATGTGATCACCAATGTTTAAATCTTAACCAACACAATTCTGTTTTCAGTCGGATTATCTGGTCATTGTCTCTCTGTGTACTGGGTGTGCACACATAGGCCATCAGATAATACTTCAGCATTGACTGGACGATGGAAAAACTATGAGCTGCCCCAACAGTTTCTTCCTCGCTGTTGTCAAGCTACAGGTGGGTCATGGTATAGTCCCAATCTTCCAACCTACCTCAGTGCAGACCTTGCACTTTTTAAAGATCTGCACTTTCTCTGTAACTGTACAATGCTGCAACACTATATTATGCTTTCTGGTATTTTTCTCTTTACACTGATGTGAAGGGCTTGATTGGACATGTAGAGTATGATTTGCATGGTGTATTTCTAAACTAAATTAAACTAAATTAAAGGAACACTCTCTTCCACGCACACCTGCATGGTCTTATTGTGTGCACACAATAAGTTACGGTGAACGTGTCATACTCCGTGTCTAACTGCCTGCCAAGACATCCACACTCTACAACCAGCTTTAAACAGCGGTGATCTAGCAGGCAAGAGGCAATGGGGTTGATCAGGGCTCCGTTTCTCCTCCCGTTAAGTGCCTCTGCAATGAGTTGCAAACATGTTAGGTCGGCACAGTGGCACAGCAGTAGAGTTGCTGCCATACAGCGCCAGAGACCCGGGTTTGATACTGACTACGGGTGCTGTCTGTGCGGAGTTTTACGTTCTCCCTGCGACCGCGTGGCTTTTCTCTGGGTGCTCCGGTTTCCTCCCACATTCCAAAGACGTGCGGGTTTGTAGGTTAATTGGCTTCTGTAAACTGTTCCAAGTGTGTATGATGGAACTAATGGCCAGTGTGGACTCAGTAGGCCAAAGGGACTGTTTCCACGCTCTCTCTCTAAACTGAACAAGTGTAAACGGGTGATCGATGGTCGTCGTGGACTCGGTGGGCCGAAAGGCCTGTTTCCACGCTGTATCTCTAAAACTAAAGTCACTGTGCATTCAGCGCTCCAGTGTAAACAGGAAACCAGTCGCAGCTGCCACTGGGTCACTGGCATTGCAGCCTAAAACAAGGCAAGGGGCAGGTGATGAAAGCATAATAATGCTACATTCCTTGTGTGTATGCCTTGAATTTTAAACTGAACGTGAAAGGAACAAGGGCAGAATGAGGAGCTGAATCATGCAGATATCAGGCAGGAAGGTTGCACCGTAAGGCCGTCAATAACTTACCTTGCAATAAGGTCTTAGCAACCTTAGGAAAGTGTGCTTGTCGTGGACTTCTGTGTTTGTGCTTTTTTATTGATTTATTATTTATTTTTATGATACATGACTGTAAGGAAAATCCATTTCGTTGTCTCTTAATGAGATAATGACAATAAATTGAATACAATACAACAATACAAAATTGTCAGAATTCATTACAATATTCCAGCTGAGACCTAACCAATGTTTAGCAATACTTTCTGGCTTTTGTTAAGGACAGAGACTCAACATGCCAGTAAGAACTTGCTATCAGCTCTGTGCCCTGTGTATGTAGAGAGCTTGAGGTTTCTCACTGATTCTAAAGGTAGACTCACAGAGTTGTACATCATGGAAACGGGCCCTTCGGCCCAACATGTCCATGCCGACCAAAACACCCCATTTAAGCTATTCCAATTTGCCCTTGTTTGGTCCATATCCCTCTAAACTTTCCCATCCATGTACCTGTCAAAATGTCTTTTAAATATTGGTATAGTACCTGCCTCAACTACCGCTTCTGGCAGCTTGTTCCATAAGCCCACCACCTTCTGCGTGAAAAAGGTGTCCCTCAGGTTTCTATTAAATCTTTCCCCTTTTACCTTATACCATACTCCCTCTTTATCTTGATTATCCTACCCTGGGAAAAAGGCACTATGGGAACCCTATCGATTCCCCTCATGATTTTATACACCTCAGTTAGATCACCTCTCAGCCTCCTGCACTCTAAGGAATAAAGTCCTCTTCTTCAATCTTCTTACTATAATGGAATTCCATCTAATGCATGCCTGCCCACTGCACCAGATTCTTCATGTTCGTTACCTTCCTCTAACTTGTTACCACGTTAGTGGGCTTTTGTAAACTTTGAAGATTTGGTATCTTTTCATGCTGTAAGCTTCCGTGAAAAGGTTGACGAAGGGTTTACAAGACTCACTATCCTATGACTTTCACTAATTAGCTTAAATCTACATCGTTGGGTACTGGAGAACAGAGGAAATTGTGTTTCCCGATATAGACGTTAAAGATAATAAAGGGACATTAGTGGGATTTGAAATTCAAGGAATATGAACCTTTGCACTCTACAGCTACCATGCTGTCTTCCCTGCCCACAACAATCCCTTTTCCTGTTCAATAAGCCTCAAGTTGCTCTATTGCAGGTTCAATGCTGGGATAGGTAGACACAAAAATGTTGGAATATCTCAGCGGGACAGGCAGCATCTCTAGAGAGAGGGAATGGGTGATGTTTCGGGTCGAGACCCTTCTTCAACCCTGTCACCCATTCCTTCTCTCCAGAGATGCTGTCTGTCCCGCTGAGATACTCCAGCATTTTGTGTCTACCTTCGATTTAAACCAGCATCTGCAGTTCTTTCCTACACTCAACTCTGAGATACCAAGATTAACTGCAAGATAAACAACAGAAGGGATGGCAATTAATCCAAGTCTCTGGTTCTGATGCACTTTCTAGAGCACTGAAAGAGGTATTGGTATTGGTTTATTACTGTCACGTGTACCGAGATACAGTGAAAACTGCCTGCTACCCAGTCAAATCACACTATACATGAGTGCAATCAAGCCGTATACAAGTACAACAGGGAGTTCAAAGAGAAAAATACGAGAGTTCAGAATATAGTGTTACAGCATTATAACTTTACAAGTTACGGAGTAAGTGCAGAATAAAAAAGTGCAAGGTCTGAATCGAGGTAGGTTGGCTGATTTGGACTACAACCTAGCTCATCAGAGGACCATTTTCGGTAGTCAGATAACAGCAGGGAAAAAGCTGTTCCTGATTCTGAATGTACCTGAAAGCACGCGCTTTCACATGTTGGTATCTTCTGCCCAACGGGAGAGGGGAGAAGAGGGTATGACTGAGGTCCTTGATTATGTTGGCTGCTTTCCAGAGGCACCATGAAGTGTGTATTGAATTAATGTATCGTTTTCTTTGACTGGATAGCATACAAACAAAAGCTTTTCACTGTACCTTGGCACATGTAACAATAAACTAAACTACACTAGATGGAGTCAGTGGTGGGGAGTCTGGTTGTGTGATGGACTGGGCCACATCCACAACTCTCTGCAACTTCTTGTGATCTTGGGCAGAGCTGTTGCCAAACCAAGCTTTGATGCATCCCGATAGGATGCTTTCTATCCTAGTGGCTAGTATCATGCGTTGATTTTAATTTTCCAAAATTCCCTAGATTCCATTAGATTGGAAAATAGCAAAGCCAATTGCTAAGCAACATCGTATTATCCAAAAAGGGAAAGAGATAGAAATCAAAACCAGTTAGCTTAACATCTGTCATAAGGAAAATATTAGAAGGCATTATTAAAAATGTTATAACAAGGCACAAAGAAGAAAATCAAGATAATCAGGCTAAGTCAACATGGTTTTATGAACGGGAAATCATGCCTGACCCACTTACTGGAGTTCTTTGAAGAACTAACATGTGTTGTATATAAAGGGGAACCTGTGGATGTGATACACTTAGATCCCCAAAAGACAGTTGTTACGGTGCCACGTACATACAAGCTTGTGGTACAGGAGGCAACATACAGGTGTGGATCGGAGGACATGTTTAAGGTGATGGGGCAAAGATTTAATTGGAACCTGAAGGGTAACCCTTTCACTATGAGGGTGGTGGGTGTTTGGAACCAGCTGCTGGAGGAGGTAGTTGAAGCAACATTTAAGAAACATTTGGACAGGTACATGGATAGGATAGGTTAGGTTTAGAGAGGTATGGGCCAAACGCAGGCAGGTGGAACTAGTGTAGATGGGACATGTTGGTCGGTGTGGGCAAGTTGGGCCGACGGGCCTGTTTCCACGCTGTATGATTATATGGCGCTATTCGCGGAGAAAAAGAAAGAGTAGGCATACATGTTTTTTTCTCTCATCTTTGATAAGCTGTAGTCATTGGGATTGGTGTTGTGATCCCAACATAACATAAAAGGAGGAATGGAGGGACAAGGATCATGTACAGCTAGAGCAGGTTAGTTTATCTTGGTATCTATCATGTGCAGCATTGACATTGTGAACCGCAGGGCCCGCTCCCCTGCTGTACAGTTCTATGAGGAAGTAGCTGCCAGAGGAAGTAGTGAGTACAATAACTACATTTAAAATGAGCAACTCATCAGGTCAGGCAGCATCTCTGGAGAACATGTACAGATGAGGTTTCAGGTCGGGACCCTTCTTCAGAGGCAAGTGGAGTATAATGAGGAAACTGTCCATTGTGACGAGAAATAAATTTTAAAAAGCATATTATCTAAATGGTAAGGGAAAGTAGAGATCAGAGATAAACAGTAATCCGTTTGAGTGCAACGATTCTCAAAAGGGTAGTATGTTGGTACTGCAAGTAATCAGAACATACAACAGTACAGCAAAGGAACAGGCCCTTCACCCCACAATGCCTGTACCGATCTTGATACCAAGATCAACTTTTATACAAAACAATAAATAACTACACTCTGGGCAAAGTTTAAAGGAAATGCGGGGCAACTTTTTTTTTTTACACAGAAGGTGCGGAATGCCTGGAACGCGGTACCAGGGGTGGAGACGAGGCAGATATGATAGTGACGTTTAAGAGTCTTTTGGATAGGCACATGAATATGCTGGGGATAGAGAAATACGGATTATGCTGGACATGATGCCAAGACCATGTCTTACGTGCCTGCGCATAATCCGTGTTTGAGGAAAGAACAGGAGAATGGGACTGCACAGTCTTTTTACATAAAACAGAGGCAGGAGAAAGATGATGATCAAACAGGTCACTGGGTGAAATGTACAAGGGCCACGCTCGCAGTCTGTGCAGTGTTCCAATGTGATGTTTTCTGTGTAGTGCATCAGCTTAATAAAGAGTGAAGCATGGCTACAGCTGCAAAAGATGGTCTTCAGATGAAGGAGTGATTATGAAGATAATTATAAATGTACATAGAACATAAACAAATCTTACGTTAGAGATAGTGAGACAATACAAAATTGTTTGGTTTAGTAACATACTCAAGATTAAGGCGAGAGAGACAAAATCTAATAGGAGCCTGAGGGGCAACTTTTTCACAGAGGACGGTGGGTATATGGAACGAGCTGCCAGAGGAGGTAGTTGAGGCAGGTATAATAACAACATTTACTGTATATTTGGACAGATACATTGACAGGAAATGTGTAGATGATATGGGCCAAACGTGGGCAAATTGGCCTTGTATAGATGGGCATCTTGGTGGGCATGGTTGTTGGTCTGAAGGGCCTGTTTCTGTTCTGCATGACTCTATGTGGGCAAGGAACTGCGGGTTTACAAACAAAAAAGCACACCGGGCTGGAGTAACTAAGTGGGTCAGGCCGCCTCTTTGGATAGACCCAGAGACCAGTGGTCTGTCCGCCAATGCAAAGAACAACCGACATTGTGAAATCCCCTCCCTCAACTCCTTCCTTCCTTAAGATACTCCTTAAAGCCCCCCTCTTTGACAGAGGGATCCCGACCCAAAACGTCACTTATCCATCTTCTCACAGATGCTGGCCTAGCCACTGGGTTACTCCAGCACACTGTGTCTAAACCTGTGGCGCCAGGAACTCCCAACAAAACTCTTCTTTCTGATCAGACTTCTCCCTGCAAAGGAGAAGATTTATTTCCTTGACAATACTGTAAATTCAGAAGAAAACCAGGGCAGCTTTTGCAATGTGGATGCAATATCCTCGTCAACCTGGCGAGGAAGGCAATGTATATTTGAACAAGGGAAAGAATCGCTTAGCATTTCAAAAGCTGACTCGGGCACTCTTTCCTTTCAGCACTCTTGCCAGTCCTGTGTGTTAATTATTCAAAGAATTTGTTTGTGTCTTGCACATGTGAAGCAAATCATTTCTTGGCGTCGCTTGCAAAGCACGGCATCCCTTCATGTCACAATCTATACATGTGAAAATCATTTACCGAAAAAATAACAAAACAAAGCCACAAAATTCGTCGGCGTTCCAGCCCTGCGGTGCGGGACGGCACGGCTCTCCGAACTCCTCCGTCTACTCTCGTACGATCTCTGCTCCATCTGAGAGACAGTCTCTCTGTTACCCTGGACACTGCTCAGTGTGGAAGTGGGAAGCGACCACATTAACACACCAAGCGGGATAGCAAAACACGCACACACACACACACACACACACACACACACACACGCACGCACACACACACACACACACACAAAGCAGCTCTACCAGCTGCGCCACTGTGCTCAGTGTGCTTGTACACCCATTAGAGGCTCTTTGTGTGCGTGTGCGAGTGTGTGGTGTACCAAGTTGAGGGTACAAATGGGCACACACACATTGGTGTGTACAAAGGGGTACACACACACACATAAACAAGGTTCAAATGGGTACACACACACACAGCATCTCAAATGTAGATACATGCACTCAAAACCTCACAGCACCAGAGACCCAGGTTTGATCCTGACCTTGGTTACTGTCTGTGCACAGTTTGTACATTCTCCCTGTGACCGTGCGGGTTTCCTCCAGGTGCTCCTCCATCCTAAAGACGTGCAGTTTTGTAGGTTAATTGGCCCTCTGTAAATCGCCCCTAGTGTGTGTAGGAAGTTGATGAGAAAGTTGGATTACATAAAACTTGTCGGAACGGGTGATCGATAGTTGACATGGTGTTAGTGGGCCTATTTTCATGCGGTATCTTCAAACTAAATGGGTGCACACAAAGCCTGAAATGAGTATACGGACACTGTCACACAAACAGTTTCAGGATGACAGGTACACCAAATATGCACCCACAATATACATGTAAACACATACACGCAAACCCCCAATATAAGACACGTACATGGGCAACCACATGCACACGCACTTGCACACACGCACGAGCGCACGCACACACCTGCCTGTTCACATACACACAGTTTTAGACTTTAGAGATAGTGCGGAAACTGCCCCATCGGGCCACCAGTTCCGCGCCAACCGTACACTATCTTCCACACTAGGGACAATTTACAATTTACAGAAGCTAATTAACCTACAACCCTGCTCACAAGGTCTTGGCAACATCCTGAAACTTTGCCTGATGCTGCCTGACCTGCTGGGTTACTCCGGTACTTTGTGTCTTTTCTGGTAACCAAGCATCCGCTGTTCCTTGCGCCTATAAACCCAGCACTTGCCTGGTGATGTTCGGCATTCAAGACGGCCTGATTGAATGATGACTCCACGCAGACAGCCATGTGTGCCAGTGGTCAGCACACCATGTGCATTTAAAAACATTGTATACTTTGGATTTCCTTCTCTTCTCCACACAAACACAAGTAATGATAAAGATCGCTGCTTGGGTGGCAGGGAGTCAGATACCTAAACACAAGCGTTGCCTGGGTCTATTGCAAAGCACAGCATGCAATTAGCCTGTAATGTGTTGCCAACTTCAGGGGTGCTGGTGGCCAAGTAGCAAACTATTAGTTATCTAAACACACCAGATGTGCTTCACTTCAACTTGACTATACAAAGCTTCAGACCCTGTCTGATTTGGCCAGAGTTGAGATCAGGAGCTATACAATGCTATGCGGTGCCACATCACAATGCCTTGCTCTGATTAAAAAAAACTCCAGCCAAGGTGCATTTATGGTCTGGTTTTATGAGCAGGGATTTGAGCATTGAGATGCCAGACAAGAGACTGTTCCTGGCACTGTGCATCGAACACAGTGGGCGATGCACACAAACCAGCAGCAGAGGAACTTTAATTTAGTTTAGAGATATAGCGCAGAAACAGGCCCTTTGGCCCACCGCTCCGACCAGCAATCCCCGCACACTGACACCATCCAACACACACTCGGGACGATTTACAAATTTACCATGCCTATTAACCTACAAACCTGAGGTAGACACAACATGCTGGAGTAACTCAGCGGGACAGGCAGCATCTCTGGAGAGAAGGAATGGGTAACAGGGTTGAAGAAGGGTCTAGACACAAAACGTCACCCATTCCTTCTCTCCAGAGATGCTGCCTGTCCCGCTGAGTTACTCCAGGATTTTGTGTCTACCTTTGATTTAAACCAGCATCTGCAGTTCTAACCTACAAACCTGATTGTCTTTGGAGTGCGGGGGGAAACTGGAGAAAACCCACGTAGGTCACGGGAAAAATATACAAACTCCGTACAGGCAGGATAGAACCCCGGTCTCTGGCGCTGTAAGGCAGCAACTCTACCGCAGTGACACTGTGCCGCCCCCACTGCGCCACCCACAATTACTGACTACTTCTTCCAGATCAGTCTAAAGATGTGTCGTGACCCGAATCTTCATCTGGCCATTTCCCTCCAGGGATGATGCCTGACTTGCTGAGTTCCTCCAGCATTTCGTTTTTTACTCGAGATTCCAGCATCTCTTGTGTCTTACATGTCCACTGTGGCACAGTGGTGCCACGGTAGAGTTGCTGCCTCACAGCACCAGAGACCCTGGTTCGATCCTGACTACGGGTGCTGTCTGCTATGGAGTTTGCACGTTCTCTCTGTAACCTCGTGGGTTTTCTCCCACATCCCAAAGAAGTACAGGGGGGTTTGTAGGTTAATTAGCTTCTGTAAGTTGGAAAATTGTTTCTAGGGTGTAGGATAGTGCTAGTGTACAGGGATCGCTGTTTGCGCGGACTTGTTGGGCCGAAAGGCCGGGTTCCACGCTTTATCTTCAAAGTATATAAGACTAAAGACCTGTATCTTCATCTGTTCATTACCCTCCATAGAAGCTGTCTGACTCACTGCGTTCCTCCAGCTCTTTGGTTCTTGCTCAAGATTCCAGCATCTGCTGTTTCTTACATCTCCACTGCTTAAACATAGCACAGCATGGCAATGGAACAAGTCCTTCGGCCCACAATGTCTGTGTTGAACATGATGCCAAGACCAACTCTTATCAGCCTGATCCATATTCCTTGCATATCCATGTGCCTATCCAAAAGTATTTTAAACACCACTATCATATCTACCGCCACCACCACCCTTGACAGCGTGTTCCAGGTACTCTCTGGCCTCGGTGTGAAAATTGTTTCCAGCACATCTCCTTTAAACAATGCCCCTTTCACCATAAGCTATGTCCTCTAGCCATAGAACAGTACAGCACAAGAACATACCCTTTGGTGCACAATGAGCTGAACGCGATGGCAAAGCCATCTCATCAGCCTGCACAAAATCCATATCCCTCCATTCCCTGCATACCTATGTACCTCCCTGGTGAGGTATTCTGGTGGCCTGGCCACTGTTCATTCCTCAACCAGGACAAAAGACAATTTATCTGTGTTGTAGGCCCATGATTTTCATATTTTGGCTGCCCTTTCCCCCTATGTTTGGAGTGGTGGTCACACTAAAGAAATCGCCTCATTTGTTGAAGGTCACTATGAACACTTCCAAGTCTAAAATCACGTTTCCCATTTATAAGACTATTTTTTCCAAAATGTTTCATTTGGCTTCAGACACCTGACTGCACCCTGCGCAGAAGGTAGCTTCTCTTAACCCTCTTTTAAGAAGGTATTTTTTCTTGCAGCAATCTACAAACTCCATTAACCTTCAAGTGAATACTCAGTCCCTGTTGCATCCAAATGAGTTCATTGCTTGGTGTCTCAAATGTTAGATGGGGCGGACTAAGTTGGATGAAGGAAGTGAGTTTTACAGTGGCTGTTTTCGAACTTCTGTACCTTCTGCCGGATGGGAGCGGGGAGAAGATGGAGTGACCTGGGTGGGACCAGTCTTTGACTACGTCGGCTGCTTTCCCGAGGCAGCATGAAGTGTACAAGGAGTCGATGGTGGGGAGTCCGGACTGCGTGATGGACTAGACTACGTCCACGACTCTCTGGTCTGGACTGAAGTGTCAGCCAAGACTTTGAACGGCAGTCCTGACTAGTAGCAATTTCCAATTGTCGCAACCGAGACAAGCCGATATATTAAGTCATTGTGCACAATTCCACCCCAGCTGTAAGGAATAAGATTAAGGGTAAGATTGCACGATGATGTAAGCACTGAGGGAGGGGAGGGAGAGGTTCCAGGAAAGCATGCGTTATTGTAAGAGATGATGAAACAAGTTTAATTCCATTACACAGGGCTGGTTAATTCTCCGTACATTGATGTTTTTGGTTTCATCCTTTCTCAGCAGTCCATCTCACTGTGTCCCAGTTAACTAATTCAAAGCATGCCCTGTAAAAACACAGGAATACACCTTGCAGCCCACAATGTCTGTGCCAAACATGATGCCAAGTTAAACTAATCCCCTCTGCATGCACGTGATTCATATCCCTCCATTCCCTGCAGAACAAGGAGGGAAGAGACAAAGACTTTAAGACTTTTGCCTTCCATCACAGTGAGGAGGTGCCTGGTGAACTCACTGTGGTGGATGTTAAATTTGTGTTTATTGTGTGTTTTTGTTATTTTTATTATATGTATGACTGCAAGGCACGAAATTTCGTTCAGACCGAAAGGTCTGAATGACAATAAAGGATACTTTGACTTTTGACTTTGAGATCTAGGTGCCAATCTAAAAGCCTTTTAACAAGTGAAGCAGAATACCATTACTATCTCTTTGTCTCAGGAAGGTAGAATATTGGGGCTGTAATTATCAACAAAGAGGAAATACACAAGGACCTTGCGGCAACAACACAGAATATAAAATTATAGGAAGCATAGATAGGTGAGACAGTCAGAATCTTTTTCCCAGTTTGGAAAAAAACAAATATTAGAGGGCGTAGCATTCAGATGAGAGGGGCAAAGTTTAAAGGAGATGCACGTGTCCCAACGCGTCACCCATGCCTTCTATCCAGAGATGTTGCCTGTCCAGCTGAGTTACTTCAGCATTTTGTGTCTATCTTCGGTGCAAACCAGCATCTGCAGTCCCCTTATAGAAACGTACAAAATTCTTATGGGGTTGGACAGGCTAGATGCAGGAAGATTGTTCCCGATGTTGGGGAAGTCCAGGACAAGGGGTCACAGCTTAAGGATAAGGGGGAAATCCTTTAAGACCGAGATGAGGAAAAACTTTTTCACACAGAGAGTGGTGAATCTCTGGAACTCTCTGCCACAGAGGGTAGTTGAGGCCAGTTCATTGGCTATATTTAAGAGGGAATTAGATGTGGCCCTTGTGGCTAAAGGGATCAGGGGGTATGGAGAGAAGGCAGATACGGGATACTGAGTTGGATGATCAGCCATGATCGTATTGAATGGCGGTGCAGGCTCGAAGGGCCGAATGGCCTACTCCTGCACCTATTTTCTATGTATCTATGTAATCTATCTTGTTGCAGCAGTAGATACCAAATCTTGAAAGCACGTGCCACAGTGGCACGTGACTGGTTAGCATGTAACAAAAGCTTTTCACTGTACCACGGCACACTTGACAATAAACTAAACTTCAACCTTCAGGAGGAGAAAGCGAGAAGGAAACACTCCAGCTACTCGTGTTGCCACTTTCAGGAATCTACGGACTTGGACCCCAAGATCCGCCTGTGCTTCAATGCAGTTAAGCGCCAATGAAGGTCTCCTTTGAGTGCGGGCAAGTTTTTAAGTAAATCAAGCACCAGGCATTCCCAGCTAGGCTCCCTTGAGACAACAGCCAGCATTTCAGCACCAGGCGGCATTAAACTGTCAGTCTTACATGAAAGCCTTCAAAATATGGCAGATGTGAGAAATGGAAACAGCCAACACACACAATGCTTACATTATGCTTTATGTTTAGCATATGGTATAGATAATATGCAGCATAATAAATGGTCGACAATTATCTACCTGAGGGGCTTTTAATGATGTCAGTTAAGCAGTGAAACCAAAGCCATGAGTTTGATTCAATTACTGGCTCATATCAGCACCCTCTGTTTGTGTGCATCCTTTATAAATACTCTGTTGGTCACCCCACAGCTCATTGATCCCGGGAGTGGGGCAAGCCGTACCTTTCTTCCATCAGTATTGGACCATAACCCACTCATTCCCAGTCGCAAAACTGAACCACGAACTACCACCGAAAAGTAGTTGCCGACCAGGATGGCAGCTCCCAATTCCTAATCTTAGGAAAATAATAGGTTATCAAAGGGAATAAAACCAAAGGAATAAAATCTGGTTTTAGATTTTTGAGTATGAAGTGACTTGGCTTAGGTACAGGAAATGCTTAATAATTCACAAAATCATGAGGGGAATTGTTAGAATGAATACACAGTCTTTTACCCAGAGGGGAGGAATCAAGAAACAGAGGACATGGGTTTAAGGTGACAGGGGCAAGGTTTAACAGGAATTTGACAGGCAACGTTTTCACAAATAGCGTGATGAATGGAACGATTTTGGGTTGGGGCCCTTCTTCAGGCTCTTCAGTTACAATGAGTCTGAAGAAGAGTCCTGACATAAAAACGTCATCTATCCGTGTTCTCCAGATATGCTTCACTTTGTGTCTTTTCTTTTGCATACACCAGCATCTTCAGTTCCTTTTGTGTCAGAATTAGGAAGAGATCCAGTAGGGTTGACTTGGACATCGTCCATTTGGGCAAAGACCAATGATGGAGCAGAAGCCAAATCTTTTTGTAAAATTTAACAAGAATCATCGAAAAGTGAAGTTCCATGTTATACATCATGAGCCCAAATAAGGCTTGACTGTTATTTTTTAATAAATGTGCCAAGTGACATAACCAACTTCCTCTTTATACAGATTATTTCACCATGGCACCTCCTGTTCCAGTTCTGCCAAGCAAGAAGCTGTCAACTGATGGCTTTGTTATTACTGATCCACTTTTCAGGATCTGGGCATGTATTCCGACAGGTAGCTCCCGCTGGGCATGAAACATTCAATTCCCACCAAAACCGACGGTCCTGGCATACCTGACCTGGGAATGTTCGACTCGAACGAAGCAACTTGGATTTACATGTCAATCAAAAAATCACATTCTTTGGACTTACTTTAGACTTTAGAGATACAGTCTCACCAATTTCCTTTGTATGGCTGAGTTGATTGAAAGATACAGCGTTGAAACAGGCCCATCGGCCCACCGAGTCTATGCTGATCAGCGATCACGCCGTACACTAGCACTATCCTACACACTAGGGACAATTTTTACAAGTTGCTGAAGCCAATCAACTACAAACCTGTATCATACGTCTTTGGAGCAGGGCAGGAAACCGGAGCACCTGGAGATAACCCACGCGGTCACAGGGAGAATGTATAAACTCTGTACAGACAGCACCTGTGGTCAGGATCGAAGCCGGGTCACTGGCGCTGTAAGGCAGCAACTCTACCACCCCTGATAATTCACATTATCAGGCACACTTTGTAAGACAGTATTTTTAGCTTGTGAACAAACCCATAACTTTAGATGGTGCTACTGAGAAGGATTTTAGTGGTGGAGAGAGGGAGTTTTGAGGAAGGAATTCAAGAACTCGGTCTTTTGAGACAGCAGATCATATTACTGAAGGCATCTGTGTACTAAATGGAGAATGTGTCATTATTCAAAATGACAGACAGCCCTCCTCTTCCTTGGGAAGCAGTAACTTCCTAACACAAGCAAAGTTCACTAAGATCCCTCAACAGGCTTAGCTACAAATCACAGCAAACAGTAACCAAATGTGGAAAAGAGGGAGAAGTTAACAACTGTTGTGAAAAGGTTGAATGTAGGACCTCTCACTAATTCCCTGTGATTGGGAACAGGCCCTTCGGCCCACCAAGTCCACGCTGACCACCGATCACCCGTTCATACTAGTTTTATGTTATCTCACTTTCTCATCCACTCCCTACTCTCTGGGGAAAATTTTACAGAGGCCAATTAACCTACAAACCCATGTGTCTTTGGGATGTGAGAGGAAACCGTAGCTAACCGGAAGGATGTGCAAAGTCCACACAGACAGTACCCGAAGTCAGAATCGATCCCAGGTCTCTGGTGCTGAGCGGCGGGGACTCTACCAGCTGCGCCACCCGTAACCTATTGGCTTAGTAAATCTGTTTTTCTGTTTTTCTTTCTGATTTCCAACATAAACAGCTTGGATAAGATTGGAATTAAAACAGTTTGACCACAATTGTCCGAAAACAAACAAAGCAGTCTTTTCATCGTTTCTTTTAACAAGTCGTCTAGAACATCCAGCGGCGGATGACGAGCGGAGGAAGAAATGCATTGCAATGAACCTCACGGTCAGCAAACAACATTGGGACTGGAGCTTACTGTTACAACGTGGGAAAGGATGGGAGCCAGATCACTCAAAGCAAGAGCTCACAAACTCTTGCGATAAATGGCAAGTTATTTGGTCTTAAAGTTTTCAGTTCAAGGATAAATAAGGTCCATGATACCAACAGGACTTCCCATGGCTCCTTTGAACTGCTATATCTCTCCCGGTGAGAATACAAAATGATGAGGAGCACAGATAAGGAAGCTGGCAGGAAACGTTTCCCCATACATAAACCTAGAAAGTAAAAGTTTAAGACAAGAAGTAAAAGATACATTTTTCATTCAGAGTCTGGAAGTTGAAGATCATTGAGAATGACTTTACACTTTACATATACAGCCTGGAAACAGCTCCTTCGGCCCACTGAGTGCACGCCGACCAGCGATCCCCCCGTACACAAGCACTATCCTACACAGTGGGAACAATTTATAGAAACCAATTAACCTACAAACCTGTACGCCTTTGGAACCCACTCGGTCACAGGGAGAAGTGCAAACTCTGCAGAGACAGAGACCTGTAGCCAGGATCAAACCCGGGTCCCTTGTCGCCACTGATGCCGGCTCAAATGGTGACGATGCATACTCACATTGAACACCACGGCATAAAACATTATGGACCAATTGCTTACAGATTTCAGGGAATGGAGAGATAAGGATCACATGCCAGCAAAGAAGATTAGTTTGTCTTGGCATCGTGTTCGGCAAAGACATCGTGAGCCAAAAGGCTGCTCCTGTGCTGTTCAATGTTAAATTTGATCAGTACAGAAGGCTACTTAATGACTTGCATGGACATGGTGAACCAAATGGCTTGCTAAGACTCTGAGATAAGTATTTTCACTAAAAGTCGTGTACCAGAGCAGTAGACAAAACGTGTAGGAAGGAACTGCAGATGTTGGTTTACACCGAAGATAAACACAAAATGCTGGAGTAACTCAGCGGGACACGCAGCATCTCTGGAAAAAGGTGACGTTTCGGGTCGGAACCCTTCTTCAGACAGAAGAGTTCCGATCCAAAACATCATCTACTCCTTTTTTCCCCAGAGATGCTGCCTCCCCGTCACAATTTCCTTTGATTGATTGAATTGATTGGAAGATATAGCACAGAAACAGCCCCCTCAGCCCACGCGGAACATCAATCACCGTTCACATTAGTTCTATGTTATCCCACTTTCTCATCCACTTCTTACACACTAGGAGGCAATTTACAGAGGGCCAATCAACCTACAAACCTGCGCATCTTTGGGATGTGTGAAGAAACCAGAGCACCCGAAGGAAACCCATATGGTCACAGGGAGAACATGCACATTCTACACAGACAGCACCCGAGGTCAGGATTCAGACCGCGGGTTTCTGGCGCTGTGAGGCAGCAGCGCTACCAGCTGTGCGTCTGTGTTGCCCTATGCTTCCTAGTCTACTAAGCTAGACTGGATGTTGTAGGTCCCTCAAAGTAAAAATTTCCTCTGTGGATCGGCATGGAATTTCTATATTTCCACAACTTTCTGCAAAGTAACCACATAAGATACAGAGATCCCAAGCCAGCTGCTTGCGGTAAAGATTAGATTGCTTCGAAATGCAGACATGAAGGTTGGGATCATGATGCTGCCCTGGTGAACTGTGGTTTGATAAGCGATGCCTGGCAGAAGCCCCGGGCTATCTGCTAGGCAATAAGCCCAGAGACGCAGGTGTGAGATAGTCCACTGCTCCACCATAGCTGCCACACACATACACAGGATTACGCTTCAAAGCAAAATAATAGATGAACATTTTATTCAAAGGGAAACGCAGAGATAACAGGCTACCGTGGCCTTTATCCTTAATCAGAATTAGAAAGTACTGGGTTTTTTGAAAAAGAAAAGTCTACAAAACGATGTGTTGGTACATTAGCACATTCAGTAGTCTGCAATTCCTCTCTGCACACTCAATTTGCTTTAGATGAACCGATCAACGCTTCAGCAAGAATGAAGCAGGGTTTGAGAGGAAGACTTCTGGGCTCACGTCCTGGTATTGGTTTATTATTGTCACGTGTATTGAGCTACAGTGAAAAGCTTTTGTTTGCGTGCTCGCTGACTGAATCAGATCATAGCCGGGTCTCTGGCGTTGTGAGGCAACAGCTCCACCAGTTGCACCATTATGCCCCCCGTTTGTAAACCAGCGTCGGCAGTTCCTTGTGTAGGGAAGGAACTGCAGATGCTGGTTTACACCGAAGATAGACACAAAATTCTGGAGTAACTCAGAGGGTCAGACTGGAGAAAAGGAAAAGGTGTCGTTTCGGATCAAGACACTTCTTCATGTCTGAACAAGAGTCATCACATATTATTTTTCTCCAGAGATGCTGCCTGACCCGCTGAGTTACTCCAGAAGTTTGTGTCTATCATCAGCAGTTGCTTGTTGTCTACTGATGTTCTGAAGTTGTCAGTCTTTGGTTTGTATCTAAGGTGTCTGCTTGACAGCTTGCTTGTAGAGAGTTGCATATTTAATTTATTAGTGTAGAAACAAGGAAATGCAGATGCTGGTTTACAGAATAAGACACATTGTCCCTAGCGTGTAGGACAGAACTAATGTAGGAGCAATCGCTGGTCAGCGTGAAATCGGTGGACTGAAGGGCCTGTTTCCACACTATCTCTAAACTAAACTATTCTAAGAAGCTGGTTTATACGATAAAAAGACACAAAGTGCTGGAGTAACTCAGCGGGTCAGGCAGCACACCTGAAGGACACGGACAGGTGACGTCAGGATCCTTCTTCAGACCAATTCTCACTGAAGAAGGGCCCCAACCCGAATCATCATCTATCCATGTTCTCCAGCGTTGCTGCCTAATCCGCTGAGTTACTCCAGCACTTTGTGACAGAATATATTAGTGTTTCAAGCACTCTTATGTAAGTCAGTATTAACTGTCTGGCTGCCTTGGGCACATTTTCAGTGGAGCACGTCCTTCTGCCATTGTCGGCTTGTTTCCGATGTAAACCTGAGTGACCGTAGACTCGGGACTGAGTACAGAATTCATGTTTTTAAGTTCTAGGAGCAGAATTAGGCCATTCAGCCCATTAAGTATACTCCGCCATTTAATCGTGGCTGATCTATCTTTCCCTCTCAACCCCATTCTCCTGCCTTCTCCCCGTGACTGTAAACCGTTGTTGACGTAAGTGCGAGTCGGGGAGTGTCTGTATTTGTTACGGGATGTGAAGATCACTGGCAATTATGCCATTTACTCTTGACCCTGACTTGAGGAGGAAGTTAAACATTAACGCTATCTGTCGGTCTGGAATCATATCTAGCTACTCTAGGTAAGAAAGGCAGATGCCCTGCTCTGAAGGACATCAGTCAACCAGATGGGTTTTACCACAACCTGGCAGTTTAATTGTCAATGTTACTGTAACTAGCTTTTTAGTTCATTCCAGATTTGTTTAATTACTTGAATTTCGATTCCCAGCAGCTGTGGTGGTGATATTCAAACTTGAGTCAATGGATGAATGTATAGGAAGGAACTACAGATGCTGGTTTATACCGAAGATGTGTCTGAAGAAAGATTCCGACCTGAAACGTCACATCCCTTTTCTCCAGAGATGTTGCCTGGCCCGCTGAGTTACTCCCGCACTTTGTTTCTATCTATGGATTAATGGCCGAGGGAGCTCCTCTGCCTGCTTTGCTGGGAATTAGAATGCGTGTAAGCACTTCCTGGCCAAGGATGTCATCAGGAGCGGAGATGTTTAATTTAGTTTGGGTTAGTTTAGAGATACAGCATGGAAACAGGCCCTTTGGCCCATTGAGTCCATGCCGATCATCCACCACCCTTTCACACAAGTTCTACATTATCACATATACGCATCACTCCCAACACACTACGGATACTGTACAGAAGACAATTAACCTACAAACTCGCACATCTTTGGGATCTGGGAGAAAACCAGAGCACCGGAGGAAACCTACGCGGCAACAGGGAGAACTTGCAAACTTCAAACAGGCAGCACCCAAGGTCAGGATCGAACCTAGGTCTATGGCGCTGAGGCAGCGGCTCTACCCGCTGTGCCTGGTTAGGTTGCTGCAGCACCTAATGACTAAACATAATTAACGGAGCATGGAAGTCGTAACGTCACTGACAGCAACTCATTGCAAACATTGCATTTAATGCAACACTATTTTTACAGCAGGTTTAAAGACTTTCCGCATTTATTCCAACTTACAACATATAATGTTGTTGTGGTGATAATCAATAGTTACAGCGGGACCTTGATCAGTGGGGTAAGTGGAGCGAGGAACGGCAAATGGAGTTTAATTCTGATGAATATGAAAAGACACATTTTGGGAAGTTAAACTAGGGCGGCACAGTGCCACAATTGTAGAGTTACTGCCTTACATCGCCAGAGACCCGGATTCGATCCTGACGATGGGTGCTGTGTGTATAGAGTTTGCACGCTCTCCCTGTGACCATGGGTTTTCTCTGGGTGCTCCGGTTTCCTCCCACACTCCAAAGGCGTACATGTTTGTAGGTTAATTGTCATCTGTAAATTGTCAATTGTCCCTAGCGTGCAGGATAGTGCTAGTGTACGGGGTGATCGCCGGTCAGCGCGGACTTGCTGGGCCAAAGGGCCTGTTTCCACGCAGTATCTTTAAAGTCTAATAGGTGGTGAGATCAAACTTGTTTTGGAGTCAGATGGAGACTGACCAACCAAGCATTGCAGAAGAAGCTTCTTCCACCTAAAAACAGGGAAGGCAAATCTTCCCACAGGGAAAAAAAAGCTAACTTAAAAAGAAAAGGAATACGTTGTGTGGCTCTGGAGGTGGTGGTGATAGTGATCATTGCTTTGACCAGAGTCAGCGCGGATTTACAGGGCAGTTCACGTTCCTGATAAGAAACTATTCATAGAGCAGCGGAGCAGACTGCTTCACACGCTGCCAGTTCATTCATCACCCTCTCCTGCTGCTGTCAGTGTGTAACTGTGACTGACTTAAAACGGTGCGTACCTGTCAGGTGTTATCAGATATACAGGAATAGGAAGCTACAGGCGGGAAGCAGTCAGCTCGACTGCACCATTACGCCACAGCTACACAGCTGTCTCAGTCTATTGACCACTTTGCATGTCCATCTCTGACAATGTGACCCATTTATAGATATATAGAACAGTACAGTACAGCACAGAAACAGGCCCGTTGGCCCACAATGTCTGTGCCAAACACATTGCCAAGTTAATCTCCTCTGCCTGATATATATCCCTGCATATGTCCCTGTGCCTAAGTAAAAGTCACAAACACCACTATCGTATCAGCCTCCACCACTATTAGCAGCATGTTCTAGGCGTGGTGGTTGATGCAAACACGATAGTGACATTCAGATAGGCACATTGAGTGTGAATTAGGATGTCATGATGCATTTGGTTAGGCCACATCTGGAATATTGCATGCAGTGCTGGCCACCCCATTACTGGAAGGATATGGAAATGTTAAAAAGAGTGCAGAGGAGGTTTACCAGAATGTTGCCTGGATTAGGGGGTGTCAGCTACAGGGAGAGGTTGGAGAGACTTGTTTTCTCTGGAAATTGTCCAGTTTCCTCCCACATCCCAAAGACATGCGGGCTTGCAAATCTTCTTTAACCCTTTTCCCTCTCTCATAAAGTCATAGAATTGTACAGCACGGACACAGGCCCTTCAGTCCAACTTGCCCATGCCAACCAAGATACCCATTCAACAATGGTCCCACCTGCCCACTTTGGCCCAGATCCCTCTAAAACGTTCATATCCATGGATAGGACAGGTTTAGGGGATTATGGGCCAAAAGCAGGCAGGTGGGACATATTGGACGGAACTACGAAGGGTCCGTGTGATTCTATGACTCTATAACAGAGAGGAGGAAGCTGTTCCTGAATCTGGTGATATGAGCTTTCAAGTTTATGTATCTTCTATCCAACAGAAACGAGAAGTGAGGAACGGTGATGGAGTGGCCCTCGATAATCGCAAGTTCACAAGTTATAGTAGTAGAATTAGGCCATTCGGCCCATCGAGTCTACTCCGCCATTCAATCTTGGCTGATCTCTGCCTCCTAATCCCAATTTCCTGCCTTCTACCAATAACCCTTGACACCCGTGCTAATCAAGAATTTGTCTATCTCTGCCTTAAAAATATCCACCGACTTGGCCTCCACAGCCCTCTGCAGCAATGAATTCCACAGATAACATTTCCCAAGGCAGTCACCATGGGTTTTCTCACATTTTTGGTCTCCAAATTTGAGCAAGGACATTCTTGCTATTGAGGGAGTGCAGCGTAGGTTAACTCCCGGGATGGCGGGACTGTCATATGTTGATAGAATGGAGCGACTGGGCTTGTATACACTGGAATTTAGCAGGATGAGAGGGTGTGTTATTGAAACATATAAGATTATTAAGGGTTTGGACATG
>JAXLNO010003851.1:0-29178 GCA_038087875.1 Malacoraja senta
GTGGCCACAGCCTCGGAATTAAAAGACATTCCTTTAGGAAGGAGATGAGCAGGAATTTCTTAAGTCAGAGGGTGGTGAACTGTGGAATTCATTGCCACAGACAGCTGTGGAGGTCAAGTCAATCGACATTTTTCAGGAGGAGATTGATAGATTCTTGATTGATACGGGTGTCAGAGGTAATGGGGAGAAGGCAGGAGAATGGGTTTGAGAGGGAAAGATAGATAGAGTCATAGAGTGATACAGTGTGGAAACAGGCCCTTCGGCCCAGCATGTCCCATCTGCACCAGTCCAACCTGCCCACGTTTGATCCATTTCCACCTGTCTAACTGTTACTTAAATGTTGCGATAGTCCCCGCCTCAACTACCTCCTCTGGCAGCTTGTTCCATACACCTACCACCCTTTGTGTGAAAAACATACCCCTCAGATTCCTATTAAATCGTTTGCCCTTCACCTTAAACTTATGTCCTCTGCTCCTCGATTCACCTAATCTGGGCAAAAGACTCAACCAAATCTATAGGTACATATAGGTACCAATGACATAGGCAGAAAAAGAGAAGAGGTCCTGAAAGGAGAACTTAGGGAGTTGGGAGGAGAGTTAAGGAGAAGGACCACAAAGGTAACTATCTCAGGATTACTACCTGTGCCATGCGACAGTGAGAGTAGGAATGGAATGAGGTGGAGGATAAATGGGTGGCTGAGGAACTGGTGCAGCGGACAGGGATTCAAATTTCTGGATCATTGGGACCTCTTTTGGGGAAGGTGTGACCTGTACAGAAAGGACGGGTTGCACTTGAACCCGAGGGGGACCAATATCCTGGCGGGGAGATTTGCAAAGGCTACTGGGGAGACTTTAAACTAGAACGGTTGGGGGAAGGGACTCAAATAGAGAAAGCTAGTAGAAAATGTAGGAGGCAGAGAAGGGAAGCACTCAGACCCAAAATGTAGGGGAGAAAGAAGAAAAAGATAATAAACAGAGAATAAGTGGTGGTGGGTTTCTTAAATGTGTATATTTTAATGCTAGGAGAATTGTAAGAAAGGTGGATGAGCTTAGAGCTGGGATTGACACCTGGAAGTATGATGTTGTGGCGATCAGTGAAACATGGTTGCAGGAGGACTGTGATTGGAAACTAAATATTCCAGGATTTCGTTGCTTCAGGGGTGATAGAATTGGAGGGACAAGAGGTGGGGGTGTTGCATTGCTTGTCAAGGAAGATATTACAGCAGTGCTTTGGCAGGATAGATTAGAGGGCTCGTCTAGGGAGGCTATTTGGGTGGAACTGAGAAATGGGAAAGGTGTAGCAACACTTATAGGGGTGTATTATAGACCGCCAAATGGGGAGCGAGAATTGGAAGAGCAAATATGTAAGGAGATAGCAGATATTAGTAGTAAGCACAAGGTAGTGATTGTGGGAGATTTCAATTTTCCACACATAGACTGGGAAACACATTCTGTAAAAGGGCTGGATGGTTTGGAGTTTGTAAAATGTGTGCAGGATAGTTTTTTGCAGCAATACATAGAGGTACCTACTAGAGAAGGGGCAGTGCTGGACCTCCTGTTAGGAAATGAGACAGGGCAGGTGGCGGAGGTATGTGTCGGGGAGCACTTCGGGTCCAGTGATCACAATACCATTAGTTTCAATGTAATTATGGAGAGCGTCAGAACTGGACCTAGGGTTGAGATTTTTGATTGGAGAAAGGCTAACTTTGAGGAGATGCGAAAGGATTTAAAAGGAGTGAATTGGGACATGTTGTTTTATGGGAAGGATGTAGAAGAGAAATGGAGGACATTTAAGGGTGAAATTTTAAGAGTACAGAATCTTTATGTCCCTGTTCGGTTGAAAGGAAATAGTAAAAATTGGAAAGAGCCATGGTTTTCAAGGGAAATTGGATACTTGGTTCGGAAAAAGAGAGAGATCTACAATAATTATAGGCAGCATGGAGTAAATGAGGTGCTTGAGGAGTATAAAGAATGTAAAAAGAATATTAAGAAAGAAATTAAAAAAGCTAAAAGAAGATATGAGGTTGCTTTGGCAAGTAAGGTGAAAGTAAATCCAAAGGGTTTCTACAGCTATATTAATAGCAAAAGGATAACAAGGAATAAAATTGGTCCATTAGAGAGTCGGAATGGACAGCTATCTGCAGAGCCAAAAGAGATGGGGGAGATATTGAACAATTTCTTTTCTTCGGTATTCACCAAGGAGAAGGATATGGAATTATGTGAGGTAAGGGAAACAAGCAGAGTAGCAATGGAAACTATGAGATTCAAAGGTGCGGACACTTTTGAAAAATATGAAAACGGATAAGTCTCCAGGTCCTGACAGGATATTCCCTAGGACATTGAGGGAAGTTAGTGTAGAAATAGCAGGAGCTATGACAGAAATATTTCAAATGTCATTAGAAACGGGAATAGTGCCGGAGGATTGGCGTACTGCGCATGTTGTTCCGTTGTTTAAAAAGGGTTCTAAGAGTAAACCTAGCAATTATAGACCTGTTAGTTTGACGTCAGTGGTGGGCAAATTAATGGAAAGGATACTTATAGATAATATATATAAGGATCTGGATAAGCAGGGTCTGATTAGGAACAGTCAACATGGATTTGTGCCTGGAAGGTCATGTTTGACTAATCTTCTTGAATTTTTCGAAGAGGTTACTAGGGAAATTGATGAGGGTAAAGCAGTGGATGTTGTCTATATGGACTTCAGTAAGGCCTTTGACAAGGTTCCTCATGGAAGGTTGGTTAAGAAGATTCAATTGTTGGGTATTAATGGTGGAGTAGCAAGATGGATTCAACAGTGGCTGAATAGGAGATGCCTGAGAGTAATGGTGGATGGCTGTTTGTCAGGTTGGAGGCCGGTGACTAGTGGGGTGCCTCAGGGGTCTGTTTTGGGTCCACTGTTGATTGTCATGTACATCAATGATCTGGATGATGATGTGGAAAATTGGATTAGTAAGTATGCAGATGATACTAAGATAGGTGGTGTTGTGGATAATGAAGTAGATTTTCAAAGTCTACAGAGAGATTTAGGCCATTTGGAAGAGTGGGCTGAAAGATGGCAGATGGAGTTTAATGCTGATAAATGTGAGGTGCCACATCTCGGCAGGACAAATCAAAATAGGACGTACATGGTAAATGGTAGCGAATTGAGGAATGCACTTGAACAGAGGGATCTAGGAATAACTGTGCATAGTTCCCTGAAGGTGGAATCTCATGTAGATAGGGTGGTAAAGAAAGCTTTTGGTGTGCTGGCCTTTATAAATCAGAGCATTGAATATAGAAGTTGGGATCTAATGTTAAAATTGTACAAGGCATTGGTGAGGCCAATTCTGGAGTATGGAGTACAATTTTGTTCGCCTAATTATAGGAAGGATGTCAACAAAATAGAGAGTACAGAGGAGATTTACTAGAATGTTGCATGGGTTTCAGCAACTAAGTTACAGAGAGAGGTTGAACAGGTTGGGTCTTTATTCTTTGGAGCGCAGAAGGTTAAGAGGGGACTTGATAGAGGTCTTTACATTTATGAGCGGGTTAGACAGAGTGGACGTGGATAAGCTTTTCCCATTGAGAGTAGGGAAGATTCAAACAAGGGGACATGACTTGAGAATTAAGGGACAGAAGTTTAGGGGTAACATTAGGGGGAACGTTTTTACTCAGAGAGTGGTGGCTGTGTGGAATGAGATTCCAGTGGAAGTGGTGGAGGCAGGTTCGATTTTATCCTTTAAAAATAGATTGGATGGGTATATGGACAGGAAAGGAATGGAGGGTTATGGTCTGATGCAGGTAGATAGGACTAGGGGGAAGTATTTTATTTTCCGTGCTGTTATGATTGTATGGCACGGACTTGAAGGGCCGAGATGGCCTGTTTCCGTGCTGTTATGGTTATATGGTTATTCAAATCATGATTGTATACACTTCTATTAGATCATCCCTCATCCTCCTGTGCTCCATGAAATAGAGTCCCAGCCTACTCAACCTCTCCCTAAAGCTCTGGCCCTCTAGTCCTGGCAACATCCTCGTAAATGTTCACTGTACCCTTTCCAGTTTGATGACATCTTTCCTATAACATGGTGCCCAGAACTGAATACAATACTCTGAATGCGGCCTCACCTCCTTCTTATGCAACTGCATCATGACCTCCCAACCTCTATACTCAGCCTGACCCGCTGAGTTACTCCAGCATTCTGTGAAACGTCACAGACCAGGGCAAGATTAGCAAGTTTGATGATGATACAGAAGTGAGTGGTTTTGCATATAGTGAAGATGGTTGTGAAAAATTGCAGCAGGATCTGGATCAATTAGCCAGCTGGGCAGAGGAATGGTTGATGGTTGCATGGTTCCTTGAAGGTCGTGTCGCAGGTATATCAGGTGGTCAAAATGTATTTTGGCACTTTGGCCTTCATCAGTCAGAGTATTGAGTATAGAAGTTGGGAGGTCATGTTGCAGTTGTATAAGACGTTGGTGAGACCGCATTTAGAATATTGTGTTCAGTTCTGGGCACCATGTTATAGGAAAGATGTCAAACTGAAAAGAGTACAGAGATCCCCATCCTGGATCAGTACAATCAGGGTTGTGTTGTCCGCAAACATGAGAAGCTTGACAGAGGTGTCTGTGGAGGTGCAGTCATTGGTGTGGCGCGAGTAGAGGAGAGGGGAGAGTACGCATCTTGCGGTGCTCCCATGCTGAGCGTTTGCGGGTCCGAGATATGCTTTCCCGTCTCACATGCTGCTTCCTGTCTGTCAGAAAGCTGGTGATCCACTGACAGAGGGGTTCAGGCACAGTCAACTCAGAATGTTTGGAGCGTATTAGCTCTGGCACAATGGTGTTGAATGCAGAGCTAAAATCAACAAACAAAATCCTCGCATAGGTCCCCTGGCGGCTAGGTGCTGGAGGATGAAGTGTAGGCCCAGATTGACTGCGTCATCCACAGATCTATTGGCCCAATATGCAAAATGCAGAGGGTCCAGCAGAGGGATTGTGATATTTTTCAGCTTGGCCAGCACAAGCCTTTCAAAGGTCTTCATGAGTACTGAGGTCAGTGCGACAAGCTTGTAGTCATTAAGACCAGTAATCCTTACCTTTTTGGGTACAGGGACAATAGTGGAGACTTTGAAGCAGGCAGGGACAGTACATCTTTGCAGGGACTGGTTAAAAATGTGTAATTGGGTGTGAAGTGTTGGTTGGGGTGAGAAAGGGTCCACTCTTTTCATACTGGAGTCTTGCCTTAAGTAGGTGTGAAGTGGTGAATGGGAAGGGGAGGGTGCAGGGTCCATTCTTTGCAGACTGGGGTCTGGCTGTGTTTGTTGGGGAGGGGGTACCAGGGTTACGTTTCTGATTTTCAAACCTGCAGTAAAACTCATTCAGGTTGTTCGTCAGCTGACAATTGTCCAAAGAGGGGGGGGGGGGGCTTTCCTCTTATAGCTGGTGATTTCTTGCATGCCCTTCCAAACTGAAGAAGAGTCACTAGCTGACAACTTGCTCCTCAACTTCTCAGAGTACCTTTCCTTGGCAGCACTGATTCTTCTTCTCAGCTCTTTATCGATTAGGCTATCTTTTAACTCTTTAACGATTAGGCTATCGGCTTTACGCATATTTGCCCCCCCCCCCCCCCCCCCGATCTTGAAATGGAAATGTTACATCTGTATATAATGATCCCATTAAAATGTATATTTATGTCACAAACTATGGAATTCATATTTTTCAGTATTGTTATCAAGGGAAAGAAAGCAGTTCCAATTGCCTGGTCGCCTGGCAAGCCGTTGGCGAGGCTCTGAATCCGCGGATGGAGACGCTGGACTGGGCGGGCAGAAACCGCACCCCTCACCCGCGGACGGCCATATACATGGATAGGAATTGTTTAGAGGGGTGTGGCCCAAATGTGGGCAAATGCGACCAGCTTGGAAGGGTCGGCATGAATGAGTTGGGCCTGTTTCCATGCTTTGTAATTTAAAAAAAAACAAAGCCTATAAGAACTCAGCGGGACGAGCAGCATCTGTGGAGATGAAAGGGGTAGAAAAGGGTATGTGGCGGTTTCAGACTGAGACTCTGCATCAGGGTCTGAATGTAGGGTCTCCACCTGAAACAACAACAAGCACTGTTTCCACCACGGATCCCCTTTCCAGATTCCAGCGACTGCAGTGTCTTGTGCCCTCACCGGCACCGAGCCTTGTCCAACGCCTGCACCCCCCCCCCCTCCCACCCCCAGCCATCTCCAGCTCTGATGTGCGGCAGGAAGCCGTGCGGGGGTTAGGACGTGGACATAGATCTCCCCCGCTCTCCAGTAACGCTGCCTCGCCCCTGAAGCGTTTCCAGCTCTCTCTGTTTCAGTTTCCTGCTGCGGCTTCGCTTGGAACGGAGTGACTCAGATCCGCGCCCAGCCACGGGGAGTTTCCCAGCGCAGGGGCGGGCTGTAGGCAGAGAGGAAGTGAGTGAGAGAGAGAGAGAGAGAGAGAGAAAGAAGGGGTACAGAGAGAGTGAGAGAAAGGGGGGGGCAGAGAGAGAGAGAAAGGGAGGGGGGGCAGAGAGAGAGAGAGACAGGGGGAGGGAGAGGGAGGGGGACAGAGAAAAAGGGCGGGCACAACATGGTGGTGGGGGGGGGGGGGGAGTTCCAGTGTGAAGAACAGGCAGAAGATGAATAAAAGACAAAGTTTATTCTCAGAGAGAGAGAGAGAGAGAGATTCCCTGCTCTCGAGAGAATCAGTCTTTATTCGGCGAGGCGAGATGAGTAGTCTCTCTCCCGTGCCCTTACCCCGCACAGACTGACCAGTTCAGCCCCACGATGCTCCCACATTCACAGCGATGACCACGGGTCACTGGTCACACGACTGTCCACTGACACCCCCTCTGTGCAGTGCACTGGCACGGACACTCCTTCTGAACAGTGAACTGGCACAGGTATGGTCTGGTGCTTTATTTGTCACCTGTACCGAGGTACAGGGAAATTCATTTTGGGATACATTTCAGAACAAGTATCACTACACGTAAGCACTTAGATACATATTAGATAAGCATTGCAGATACAGTGTTGGTGTACAGCAGTAATACAGTGAGACAGAATACAAAGTTGTCAGTTTGGCGCCATGTTCAAGTCCCAGTTGTTGTAAGTGCAGGGACCCTGATCTGACCGTGAAGGCCCGTTGTCCTGGCGGCGTTGTAGAGTCGGCCTGGCCAAGCGTAGCCGTGGTGTCCTCCACCGCTGCTCCACCGCGTGTGGTCCACGTTCTCGGCCTCTTGGAGCGGCGCCACGTCCGGCCGAGCCCCAGACAGCTGCAGGGCCTCCAGCGGCCCACTCCCCCGTCGAGGCCGTGCACTCACTCCCGCAGCCGGGCTGCTCACCGGCCCTCCAGCTGGGTTCCCGTGGGTCTTCCGGGCTGGTCCTCGGCTATCCCACTTTTTAAGAAAGGCGGGAGAGAGAAAACAGTGAATTATGGACCAGTTCGCCTGACATTGGTGGAGGGGGAGATGCTGGAGTCAATCATAAAAGATGAAATAGCCGCACATTTGGTTAGCAGTTACAAGATCAGTCTGAGTCAGCATGGATTTACGAAGGGGAAATCATGCTTGACTAATCTTCTGGAATTTTCTGAGGATGTAACTAGGAAAATGGACAAGGGAGAGTCAGTGGATGTAGTGTACCTGGACTTTCAGAAGTTGATAAGGTCCCACATAGGAGATTAGTGGGCAAAATTAGAGCACATGGTATTTGGGGTAGAGTGCTGACATGGATAGAAAATTGGTTGGCAGACAGGAAACAAAGAGTAGGGATTAACGGGTCCCTTTCAGAATGGCAGACAGTGACTAGTGGGGTACCGCAAGGCTTTGTGCTGGGACCGCAGATATTTACAATATACATTCGTGATTTCGATGAAGGGATTCAAAGTAACAATTAGCAAATTTGCAGATGACACAAAGCTGGGTGGTAGTGTGAACTGTGAGGAGGATGCTATGAGGATGCAGGGTGACTTGGACAGGTTGGGTGAGTGGGACGATGCATGGCATAAGCAGTTTGATGTGGATAAATGTGAGGTTATCCACTTTGGTGGCAAGAACAGGAAGGCAGATTATTATCTGAATGGTGTCAAGTTAGGAAAAGGGGAAGTACAGCGAGATCTGGGGAGTTCTTGTTCATCAGTCAATGAAAGTAAGCATGAAGGTACAGCAGGCAGTGAAGAAAGTGAATGGCATGTTGGCCTTTATAACAAGAGGAGTTGAGTATCGGAGCAAGGAGGTCCTTCTGCAGTTGTACAGGGTCCTAGTGTGCAGTTTTGGTCCCCTAATTTGAGGAAGGACATCCTTGGATTCAGGGAGTGCAGCGTAGGTTTACAAGGTTAATTCCCGGGATGGCAGGACTGTCATATGCTGAGAGAATGGAGCGACTGGGCTTGTACACTCTGGAGTTTAGAAGGATGAGAGGGTATCTTATTGAAACATATAAGATTATTTAGGGATTGGACACGCTGGAGGCAGGAAACATGTTCAGAACCAGAGGCCACAGTTCAAGAATAAGGGGTAGGCCATTTAGAACGGAAATGAGGAAACACTTTTTCACCCAGAGAATTGTGAATCTGTGGAATTCTCTGCCTCAGAAGGCAGTGAAGACCAATTGTCTGGATGCTTTCAAGAGAGAGTTAGAAAGAGCTGTTAAAGATAGTAGAGTCAAGGGATATGGAGAGAAGGCAGGAATGGGGTACTGATTGTGGATGATCCGGCATGATCACTGAATGGCGGTGCAGGCTCGAAGGGCCGAATGGCCTACTCTTGCAACTATTGTCTATTGTCTAAGATGCTGGAGTAAACCGAAGTTAGACACAAAATGCTGGAGTAACTCAACGGACAGGCAGCATCTCACGGGAATGGACTCATTCCTTTTCTCCAGAGATGCTGCCTGTCCCGCTGAGTTACTCCAGAATATGGTGTCCATCTTCTGCATTCAGTCCACTGCTGACTGAATAGAAGGGGTGCGCACTGCCTTTAGGCGGCAGCAACAGCGGCAGCAGCAGCGGGGGCGGGGCTATCCAGAGACAGAAACTCAACCTGTACAGCCTCGCTCTACCCAGCAACTGCTGACTCACAGACGCGCTCTGCTCCCATTGGCCAGTGCCTCGGCTGGTAGCCCCGCCCCGCCCCGCTGCAGCTTCGCAGCGAAGGTGAAACCGGTGGAAATCCCCTGGTAGCGAGGGGGAGGGGGAGAGGGGGAGGTCTTAAATTAGCAATGTTACAAAATTTTGAGATTTAAAAAATCAAGTCTGCAATTTATCCTATCAGATAAAGCATAAAAAGAAGTTTAATTTGACACCTAATTCACTTTCATATCTTCAGTATTAAAAACGTTATGGCCATTTTCATACTCGGAAATTAGCATCTTGTTCCCTATTGCTTTTCCATTGATCGAACACAAAAGCTGTGATCAAGGACAGTCAAAAGCCCATAACTTTCTTAAAAATTAAGAGAACTTAATCAATTTTTCAGTTCTTATAGATTGAAGCATTCTGAAACAAATATGAAACAATCTTACTTGGATTACCTGAAATTAAAGCATATAATTAGTTAGTTACCCAATTGTAGCTAATTACAAAATTCAATTACTAGATCTAAATATCTATCCATTTCTTAAGAAAAGGTTAACATTTTTTAAAAGCCTAAGTGTCCAAATAACATTCACACAAGAATTCACAATATAACATTATTTTTAAATCTCATTGTCATTAATTTATAGGCCAAATGGAAGGAATTTAGTGTTTAATTCCTGTAAATTAAAGGGCATTTAAATCATCTTGCGAGTGGGATTTTGTGGAACTCGCTGGTTTGGAACGTTGCGGTTGCAGTGAATTAAACTCCAATATTGGCAGGTAAAATATTGCCGGTTGGTATATTTAAATAATCACATTTTCGCAACTTGAAATTTTTATTAAAGGCATTCTAAGAAGCAAGTTTATATGAAAAAATAAACGGCATATCTTGCCTTGTCCCGTGCGTGAAATCTGTCCCGTTGTTGGCGTTGACGGCATTTGAAGATGATTTTAATTTTACTCCAACAATTTAATTATCCAGCCCTAATTTTAATAAACTTAATAAAACGTCAGTCGAAGCGATTTTTCTTTAGCAGCTAATTTACCTGACAGACATCGATTTGAATAGGCTGCCGAAATATCGCATTTTAAACCCGCCCCCCTCTCAAAGGCGCCAAAGTCGCGCACACGGGCAGTGACAGAACTGCAGCGCCACTGAAGGTAAGTTTTGTAACATACCTACTTAAATCAGTCTTAACTGACCTCCCCTTTATTCTAAGACTGTGGCCCCTGGTTCTGGACTCGCCCAACATTGGGAACATTTTTCCTGCATCTAGCTTGTCCAGTCCTTTAATAATTTTATATGTTTCTATAAGAGCCCCCTCATCCTTCTAAACTCTAGTGAAAACAACCCTAGTCTTTTCAATCATTCCTCATATGACAGTCCCGCCATCCCAGGGATCAATCTCACGAACCTACGCTGCACTGCCTCAATCACAAGGATGTCCTTCCTCAAATTAGGAGATTAAAAACTGTACACAATACTGCAGATGTGGTCTCACCAGAGCCCTATACAACTGCAGAAGAACCTCTTTACTCCTATACTGAAATCCTCTTGTTATGAAGGACAACGTTCCATTAGCTTTCTTCACTGCCTGCTGTACCTGCATGCCAACTTTCAGTGACCGGTGTACAAGGACACCCAGGTCTCACTGTACCTCCCCCTTACCTAACCTAACCCCATGTTACTGTTTGATAAACATGGGATGGCAGAGTAACAGGCGTTGTATTTAAATGTATCACGTGTTACAAAGAGTCAGAAAGGTCAGGGGTCACAAGTTGCCGGGATGTGAAGGTCATAAGTAATCGGAACAGACTTAGGCCATTCGGCCCATCAATTCTACTCCACCATTCAATCATGGCTGATCTATCTCATCCTCCTAACCCCATTCTCTGGCGTTCTCCCCATTACCTCTGACACCTGTGCTAATCAAGAATCTATCTATCTCTGCCTTAAAAATATCCACTGACTTGGCCTCCACAGCCTTCTGTGGCAAAGAATTCCACAGATTCACCAGCCTCTGACTTAAGAAATTCTTGCTCATCTCCTTCCTAAAAGAACCTCTTTTAATTCTGAGGCTACGACCTCTGGTCCTAGACTCTCCCACGAGTAGAAACATCCTCTCATCAAAGCCTTTCACTGAGGTCCCCCCTCATTCTTCTAAACTCCAGTGAGAATAGGCCCAGTGTCATCAAACGCTCATCATAGGTTAACCCACTCATTCCTGGGATCATTCTTGTAAACCTCCTCTGAAACCTCTCCGGAGCCAGCACATCCTTCCTCAGATATGGTGCCCAAAATTGCTCACAATATTCCAAATGCAGCCTTACCAGCACCTTATAGAGCCTCAGCATTACATCCCTGTTTTTGGTATACAAGCTTTCTTGAAATAAATGTTAGCATTGAGTTTGTTTTCTTTACTAACTGAACAGGTACTTTGGATCCGTCTTCACTAAGGAAGACACAAACAATCTCCCTGATGTACCAGTGGCCAGAGGATCTGGGGTGACGGAGGAACTGAAAGAAATTCACATTCGGCAGGAAATGGTGTTGGGTAGACTGATGGGACTGAAGGCTGATAAATCCCCAGGGCCTGATGGTCTGCATCCCAGGGTACTTAAGGAAGTGGCTCTAGAAATTGTGGACGCATTGATGATCATTTTCCAATGTTCCATAGATTCAGCATCAGTTCCTGTGGATTGGAGGGTAGCTAATGTTATCCTACTTTTTAAGAAAGACGGGAGAGAGAAAACGGGGAATTATAGACCAGTTAGCCTGACATCGGTGGTGGGGAAGATGCTGGAGTCAATTATAAAAGATGAGATAGCCGCATATTTGGATAGCAGTAACAGGGTCGGTCCGAGTCAGCATGGATTTACGACGGGGAAATCATGCTTGACTAATCTTCTGGAATTTTTTGAAGATGTAACTAAGAAAATGGACAAGGGAGAGCCAGTGGATGTAGTGTACCTGGACTTTCAGAAAGCATTTGTTAAGGTCCCACATACGAGATTAGTGGGCAAAATTAGGGCACATGATAGTGGGGGTAGCGCTGACATGGATAGAGAAGTGGTTGGCAGACAGGAAACAAAGAGTAGGGATTAATGGGTCTCATTCAGAATGGAAGGCAGTGACTAGTGGGGTACTGCAAGGCTCGGTGCTGGGACCGCAGCTATTTACAATATATATCAATGATTTGGATGAAGGGATTCAAAGTAACATAAGCAAATTTGCAGATGTCACAAAGCTGGGTGGCAGTGTGAACTGTGAGGAGGATGCTATGAGAATGCAGGGTGACTTGGACAGGTTGGGTGAATGGGCAGATGCATGGCAGATGCAGTTTAATGTGGATAAATGTGAGGTTATCCACTTTGGAAGCAAAAACAGGAAGGCAGATTACTATCTAAATGGCGTCAAGTTGGGAATAGGGGAAGTACAACAGGATCTGAGGGTCCTTGTACATCAGTCTATGAAAGTAAGCATGCAGGTACGGCAGGCAGTGAAGAAAGCGAATGGCATGTTGGCCTTTATAACAAGAGGAATCGAATATATGAGCAAAGACGTCCTTCTGCAGTTGTACAGAGCCCTAGTGAGACCACACCTGGAGTATTGTGTGCAGTTTTGGTCCCCTAATTTGAGGAAGGACATTCTTGCTATTGAGGGAGTGCAGCGTAGGTTTACAAGGATAATTCCCGGGATGGCGGGACTGTCATATGCTTTGAGAATGGAGCGGCTGGGCTTGTATACTCTGGAGTTTCGAAGGATGAGATGGGATCTTATTGAAACATATAAAATTATTAAGGGTTTGGACGCGCTAGAGGCAGGAAACATGTTCCCGATGTTGGGGGAGTCCAGAACCAGGGGCCACAGTTTAACAATAAGGGGTAAGCCATTTAGAACGGAGACGAGGAAACATTTTTTCTCACAGAGAGTTGTGAGTCTGTGGAATTCTCTGCCAGATCAGCTTCTAGAAAGCATCCAGAGAACCGGCCTCCACCTCCCTCTGAGGCAGGTTCTCTTGATACTTTGAAGAGAGAGAGCTAGATAGGGCTCTTAAAGATAGCGGAGTCAGGAGATATGGGGAGAAGGCAGGAACGGGGTACTGATTGGGGATGATCAGCCATGATCGCATTGAATGGCGGTGCTGGCTAGAAGGGGCATGGCTGTCTATTGTCTATTGACATAGGTTTAATAATAATAATAATAATATAATAAACTTTATTTCTGATTCAAGGTCCAGACAAGGGACAACATTACATAAAAATACATTGCATCTTAAAAAAACATCATAAAGTACATATTTAAGGTGATGGTGCAAAGATTTAATAGTAACCTGAGGGGTAATTTCGTTCACACAATGGGTGGTGGGTGTATGGAATGAGCTGCTGGAGGAGGTAGTTGAGGCGGGTACCATCGCAACGTTTTAGAAGCATTTAGACAGGTACTTGGATCGGTCAGGTTAGAGGGATATGGGCCAAACGCGCGTAGTGCAGGTCACATCAGACTGCAATGCCTCCACCGTATGTGCCTCGACCACCACTCCAGCAGCGCGTTCCAGGCACCCACCCACCACCCTGTGTAATAAAACATGGCCCGCACATCTCCTTGAAAGATCCCCCTACTGTGTTAAAATCTATGTCGTCCCGTCATTGACTTTTCCACGCTGGGAAAATAGCCCTGAATCATTCCAAGCCGAGAGCAACCCGGCGGGGGGCAGCCGAGAGAGAACGAAGGGGAACCCGGCGCGGGGGCGCCTGCTGTCTGGTGCGGCGGGGCCTGGTTCGCCGCTGCGAGGAAATATAGACTGTTCCATGAACTTCCCGCAACCTAGTCGGCGCCAGAAACGTGGCCACTCTCTCTGTACCGCCCAGGTGAGGTCTGTATTTTACCGGATTGCATGATGCAAAAACAAAGCATTTCACCGTGCCTCGGTACACGTGACAATAGAGTGTCATTGAATCATTGAGTTGAATTCAAGTTTGACCATGAGACTATTAAATAGAATGATAGTGTGTAGAAAGGAACTGCAGATGCTGGTTTAAACCGAACACAGACACAAAGTGCTGGAGTAACTCAGCGGGACAGGCAGCATCTCTGGAGAGAAGGAATGGGTGACGTTTCGGATCCTTCTTCATTACAGTGTTTGCTGCAGAAGTCATGTTATTGTGCAGCCTAATATAATGAACAATTCACGATAGGAAACACGGATGTATTTAGTTTAAGGGAATGAAATTTACCCGAAGCTGCTTTCAAATTACATCGGCTTTCTGGTCAGGGCTGTGATTGACGGGGCTGAGCTCTTTGTCCAACCGTTTGCCCATCAACTCACCCCTCTCCCCCTCAACTGTGTCAACTTATTACCAGCCAGGCTTTGTCCTGCCCCCTTCCTTCCATCGTTCTTCCATCTCCCACCCACCGCCCCTACAATCAGTCTGAAGAAGGGTCCAGAGCCGAAACATCACCTGTCCATGTTCTCCAGAGGTGCTACTTGACCCGCTAAGTTAATCCAGCACTTTGTGCCTTTTTGTTGTGAAGCAGCATCTGCAGTTCCATGTTTCTGCATCTTCACACTGAACACTTGCAGACGAATTACATTCATTCCCCGAGACGGCAGCGCGCGCAGTGTCAGCAGTTTCAGCGAATGGGAATGCGTTTTGAACCAGGAAGTGGCGGATTAAAAAATGGCTTCGAAAGACAGGTTCGAGAGTTTAACCGAGGAGGCAATTTGTCCAATCTGCCTGGATTTCTTCACCGATCCGGTTATACTGGAGTGTGGGCACAACTTCTGCCGCTCCTGTATCACACAGAGTTGGGACAGGGAGGGGAGAAACTCCTGCCCGGAATGTAGAGAGCAGTTTACAGACCGCACCCTCAGGGTGAATCGGGCCTTGGCGAGACTGTCTGAGAAAGTTCGAACACTGAGCCTGAATCGGCCAGAGAAGGAAAGTAAACTTCAGTGCGAGGAACATCAGGAAGAACTGAAGCTGTTTTGTCAAACTGACAAGAAGCTGATCTGCCTGGTTTGTGCAGCTGGGCGGGATCACAGAGATCACCGTTTCATGCCCGTTAAAGAAGCTGTTGAAACCTACAAGGTAAAAGCAAACCGATTTTGATCGCATCATTGTTTAATTCCATCTTTATAATCTAACACTTTTATTCTCTGATTTTCAATCCCAATCCCAGGATCAGGTGAAATCTTCCATCCAGTCTCTCACAAAAAAGAAATCAGGGATCCAGCGAATGGAGCAGCAACAGAAACAGAAGATTTCTGGAGTTCTTGTGAGGCTTTCCAGTTTCAATTTCCTGATCTTGTGTAGATTTGATCCCTGTGATGCGTGTAATAATAGGGCAGCGCAGTGACACAAGTAGTGCTGCTGTCTCCTAGTTCTGGTGAGCGGGTTCAATCCTGACCTCGGGTGCTGCCCGTGTGGTTCACGCCTTCTCCCTGTGACCGCAGTGGATTCCTTCCGCATCCCCAACACACGCTGGTTCAATGGTCAATCGGTGACTGTTATAATCCCTGGGAAAGTGGGTGGTGGACGGATAAATGGGAATTAATGGAGACGTGAAAAGGAATTGGCAGCAGGGAATTGTATTGGGGGTAGAGGATTGAGGGGTTCTAAGATTACCGTCACGATATTTCAATAGACAATAGACATTAGGTGCGCGAGTAGGCCATTCGGCCCTTCGAGCCAGCACCGCCATTCAATGTGATCATGGCTGATCATCCCCAATCAGTACCCCGTTCCTGCCTTCTCCCCATATCCCCTGACTCCGCTATTTTAAGAGCCCTAACTAGCTCTCTTGAAAGCATCCAGAGAACCGGCCTCCACCGCCCTCTGAGGCAGAGAATTCGACAGACTCACCACTCTCTGTGAGAAAACGTGTTTCCCCGTCTCCGTTTTAAAGGGCTTACTCCTTATTCTTATACTGTGGCCCCTGGTTCTGGAAGTTTCAAAAGCATTTAGACAAAGAATTGAATTGCCAAAGCAAATAAAAAATGCACAGGACAAATGTCACCGTCAAAGTCATGATGAAACAAAATCAGTGACATTATATATTGATCTTCACCTTTCATTTCACAGGAAGAGTCACATAACCTTCAGTCCAAGATCACATCCCAGTTTGCTGAACAGCACCAGATTCTCATTGAGAAAGAGCAGCGTGCACTGGAAGATATCCAAGAGGAAGAGAAGAGGAATCTAAATACAATGGAGAAAAATCTTGGAGAGATTCAAGAGAATTTAAAATCTATTCAGGAGGAACTTTTAAAGTTGCAACAACAGATGGATCAAAAAGACAGTGTGGTGTTTCTGAAGGTGAGGGGTTACACGACAGTTTGGTGAAGTGAAAGTGCAGTCACAAAATGGTGGGTGACATTTCAGAAATAAATGCTGCATTTATCAGCAATTCAGAACTAGTTAAATCTGTTCCAGCTGTTGTTGTTCACAAACGAATTAGCCTCCCGTATAATCTATGGGATCTCAAGACTGCCTGGCCGGAATGTTGAGAGGTGTTTGTATTCAGTAGCGTTTAGAACAATGACAGGTGATCCTACATCTGATCCCAAGGAGCACGAATGGACAGAGGACAGTGAATATCTGGGAGTCTCCAAACAAAAGACTCTGAGAGGTTTAACATGTTAGACCTATTTAAACCAGAGGAAGATACATTTTAGAAAATTTGGGGATTGTAATCAAAGGGAATGGGGCAAAGAGGAGGAGTTCAGTCCTGGGCTAGATCAGCCATGGCCACATTGTGGGGATTAACATTGTAATCTAGAATGTGGCGCACACATCAGATTGATCATCTATATCCAGTTCCCAACAGCAGTGGGTGGTCACCTTGGGGGAATTTGCTCTGTTTGTTTTGTCCACCTTCTTTCACCATAGAATGACATCACATTCTACATCATAGACTGATTCCTGGGATGTCAGGACTTTCATATGAAGAAAGACTGGATAGACTTGGCTTATACTCGCTAGAATTTAGGAGATTGAGAGGGGATCTTATAGAAACGTACAAGATTCTTATGGGGTTGGACAGGCTAGATGCAGGAAGATTGTTCCCGATGTTGGGGAAGTCCAGGACAAGGGGTCACAGCTTAAGGATAAGGGGGAAATCCTTTAAGACCGAGATGAGGAAAAACTTTTTCACACAGAGAGTGGTGAATCTCTGGAACTCTCTGCCACAGAGGGTAGTTGAGGCCAGTTCATTGGCTATATTTAAGAGGGAATTAGATGTGGCCCTTGTGGCTAAAGGGATCAGGGGGTATGGAGAGAAGGCAGGTACGGGATACTGAGTTGGATGATCAGCCATGATCGTATTGAATGGCGGTGCAGGCTCGAAGGGCCGAATGGCCTACTCCTGCACCTAATTTCTATGTTTCTATGTTTCTATAGACAGGCCATTCAGCCCATCCTATCCAGTCAAGATTTCTGCTCCACTCATCCCTCCCATCTACTCTCCACACCCGGTAACAATACCCCAAATTCCAGGAGCCCTAATGTGTTTATCCCGCTTGTCCTTAAATTTATCTCTGCTGTTGGCTTCAGTCCCTTCTATGCAAGTGAGGTCATAGAAACATAGAAAATAGGTGCAGGAGGAGGCCATTCGGTCCTTCGAGCCAGCACTGGCATTCGTTGTCATCATGGCTGATCGTCCCCAATCAATAACCCGTGCCTGCCTTCTCCCCATATCCCTTGACTCCACTAGCCTCTACAGCTCTATCTAACTCTCTCTTAAATCCATCCAGTGACTTGGCCTCCACTGCCCTCTGTGGCAGGGAATTCCACAAATTCACAACTCTCTGGGTAAAAAAGTTTTTTCTCACCTCAGTCTTAAATAGCTTCCCCTTTATTCTAAGACTGTGGCCCCTGGTTCTGGACTCGCCCAACATTGGGAACATTTTTCCTACATCTAGCTTGTCCAGTCCTTTTATAATTTTATATGTTTCTATAAGATCCCCCCTCATCCTTCTAAACTCCAGTGAATACAAGCCTAGTCTTTTCAATCTTTCCTCATATGACAGTCCCGCCATCCCAGGGATCAATCTCGTGAACCTACGCTGCACTGCCTCAATCACAAGGATGTCCATCCTCAAATTAGGAGACCAAAACTGGACACAATACTCCAGATGTGGCCTCACGGTCCTTGTTATCATGACTGCATTCCTTGCAGTATTTATTGAAGACCACGTTACATTTCAGCTTTATTTATTGGTCTCCCTTTCGATTTGAGATATTATTTCATCCCCACCCATTTAAATCCACCGATAATATTAATTTCTGTCTCATCATTCCTGACATCTTCTCCAGATGAAATCCCACGACCTGCCCAGTCTTTTCATTAAGTTCCAACCTCTCAGTTAAGGCGTCATTCTCATGAACATTCCTTGTGTTTTCCCCCATCGTTCTACATCTCAGCGGCAATATCCGCTTTCTGTCTGCATGACAGTGGCGATAAGAGATGGGAAATGGGAATTATCAGAGGGTTACAGAAATTTGGTGAAATTCCCGCTGTCGGGATGAGGACGGTCCATCTCAATCAATTGAGATTTGTGTTTTATTTCTTTCAGGAGGAAGCTGGGCGCAAGCGAAGGTAGGACATTGTCTTGATGGAAACATTGTAAGTTTTTGTGGAAGAAACCAAAACATTTCTACTGCTCAGTTTATAAGCAGCTGTTAAATATTTCCAGGGTTGGTGATGAAGCCAAACCACTGTCGGTGGTCGATGAAGCCTTGACGATTGAAAAGTTTCATTGCTCTGTTTCGTTCAACACCTTATTCAAAGAAACATCTGATGACTTCAAGCGAGGTAGAGCTTACACATTTTCCATTATTCTTGTTTCTGACATCTTTATGCCGTACACCTGACACGTAACACCTTCTAATTTCCCAGCCTCGCACAGCCCGGTTTGAACTACCCCACAAAATCCATAAGCACAACTGCCCTGGCAGACCCATTGTTTCTGCCTGCTCCTGTCCTACTGAAATGATTTCCACGTACCTCGACTCCATCCTGTCCCACCTGGTCCAATCCCTACCGACCTATGTCCAAGATACCTCACATGCCCTTCGTCCCTTTAATGATTTCTGCTTTCAGAGCCCCCACCCCCTCATCTTTACCATGGACTTTCAGTCACTCTACACCTCCATCCCCCACCAGAAGGCCTTAAAGTCCACCGTTTCTTCCTCGACCGCAGAACCATCCAGTTTCTCCCTACTAACACTACTCTGCCTAGCGGAGCTGGTTCTCACTCTTAATCCTCCGAATCCTCCCACTTTCTCCAAGTCCAAGGCCCTGTCCCCAAACTCTATATCCATTGCATTGATGACTGCATCGGTGCTACCCCCTGCACCCATGCAGAAATCATGGACCATCAACTTCACCACCAATTTCCATTCTGCAATCAAATTTACTTGGACCATCACCTTTCTTGTTCTCACAGCCTCCATCACAGGAAATAGACTATCGATAGACGTCTATTACAAACCCACTGGCTCCCACAACTATCTCGACAACACCTCCCTACCCTGCTTCATGCAAAGACTCTATCCCCTACTCCCAATTCCTCCGTCTACGCCGCATCTGCACCCAGGATGAGGCGTTCCATACCAGGAAATCCGGGATGTCCTCATTCTTTAAAGAACGGAGGTTCCCCTCTCCCATCATAGATGAGGCCCACACTCGTGTCTCCTCGGTATCCCGCAGCTCTACCCTTGCTCCCCCTCCCCCTAGTCGCAACTTAGACAGAGTCCCCCTTGTCCTTACCTTTCACCCCATCAGCCGCCACACAGAGAACATAATCCTCCAAAATTTCCGCCACCTCCAACGGGATCCCACCACTAGCCACATTTTCCCATCTCCTCCCCTTTCTACCTTCCGCAAAGACCATTCCCTCTGCAACTCCTTGGTTAACTCATCCCTTCCCACCTAAACCACCCCCTCCCCAGTACATTCCCCTGCAACCGCAGAAGATGCAACAGCGGTCATAGAAACATAGAAAATAGGTGCAGGAGTAGGGCATTCGGCCCTTCGAGCCTGCACCGCCATTCAATATGATCATGGCTGATCATCCAACTCAGTATCCTATACCTGCTTTCTCTCCATACCCCTTGATCCCTTTAGCCACAAGGGCCACATCTAACTCCCTCTTAAATATAGCCAATGAACTGGCCTCAACTACATAGAAACATAGAAAATAGGTGCAGGAGTAGGCCATTCGGTCCTTCGAGCCTGCACCGCCATTCAATATGATCATGGCTGGATCATCCAACTCAGTATCCTGTACCTGCCTTCACTCCATACCCCCTGATCCCTTTAGCCACAAGGGCCACATCTAACTCCCTCTTAAATATAGCCAATGAAGTGGCCTCAACTACCTTCTGTGGCAGAGAATTCCAGAGATTCACCACTCTCTGTGTGAAAAATGTTTTTCTCATCTCGGTCCTAAAGGATTTCCCCTTTATCCTTAAACTGTGAGCCCTTGTCCTGGACTTCCCCAACATCGGGAACAATCTTCCTGCATCTAGCCTGTCCAACCCCTTAAGAATTTTGTAAGTTTCTATAAGATCCCCCATCAATCTTCTAAATTCTAGCGAGTACAAGCCGAGTCTATCCAGTCTTTCATCATATGAAAGTCCTGACATCCCAGGAATCAGTCTGGTGAACCTTCTCTGTACTCCCTCTATGGCAAGAATGTCCTTCCTCAGATTAGGGGACCAAAACTGAACGCAATACTCCAGGTGTGGTCTCACCAAGACCCTGTACAACTGCAGTAGAACCTCCCTGCTCCTATACTCAAATCCTTTTGCTATGAATGCTAACACACCATTCGCTTTCTTCACTGCCTGCTGCACCTGCATGCCTACTTTCAATGACGTGTACCATGACACCCAGGTCTCGTTACATCTCCCCTTTTCCTAATCGGCCACCATTCAGGTAATAGTCTACTTTCATGTTTTAGCCACCAAAGTGGATAACCTCACATTTATCCACATCATACTGCATCTGCCATGCATTTGCCCTCTCACCCAGCATATCCAAGTCATCTTGCAGCCTCCTAGCACCCTCCTCACAGCTAACACTGCCCCCCAGCTTTGTGTCATCCGCAAACTTGGAGATGTTGCATTCAATTCCCTCATCCAAATCATTAATATATATTGTAAATAGCTCGGGTCCCAGCACTGAGCCTTGCGGTACCCCACTAGTCACTGCCTGCCATTCTGAAAAGGACCCGTAATCTATTTCATAATCTATTTTCCCTTTCCTAATTAAGCCCTTTGTCCTCCTCTGCTGGACTCTGAATTTCTCCAAGTCCTCTGGTAGGCTGCTTTTTCTGGCTAATTTGTATGCTTCATCTTTTGTTCTGATACTATCCCTGATTTCCCTTGTTATCCACGGATACACTACCTACCCTGATTTATTCTTTTGCCAAACTGGGATGAACAATTGTTGTAGTTCATCCATGCAGCCTTTAAATGCCTTCCATTGCATATCCACCGTCAACCCTTTAAGAATCAATTGCCAGTCTATCTTGGCCAATTCACATCTCATACCCTCAAAGTAACCTTTCTTTAAGTTCAGAACCCTTGTTTCTGAATTAATTATGTCACTCTCCATCCTAATGAAGAACTCAGCCATATTATGGTCACTCTTGCCCAAGGGGCCACGCACAACAAGACTGCTAACTAACCCTTCCTCATTACTCAATACCCAGTCTAGAATAGCCTGCTCTCTCGTTGGTTCATCTACATGTTGGTTTAGAAAACTATCCCGCATACATTCCAGGAAATCCTCTTCCTCAGCACCCCTGCCAATTTGATTCACCCAATCTATATGTAGATTGAAGTCACCCATTACAACTGTTTTACCTTTGTTGCACACATTTCTAATTTCCTGTTTGATGTTCCCCAACTCCACTACTACTGTTAGGTGGCCTGTACAAAACTCCCACTAGCGTTTTCTGCCCCTTAGTATTTCGTAGCTCTACCCATATCGATTCCACATCCTCCAAGCTAATGTCCTTCCATTCTATTGCGTTATTCTCCTCTCTAACCAGCAAAGCTACCCCACCTCCTTTTCCTTTCTGTCTATCCCTCCTGAATATTGAATATCCCTGGATGTTCAGCTCCCAGCCTTGGTCACCCTGGAGCCATGTCTCCGTGATCCCAACTATATCATAGTCATTAATAGCTATCTGCACATTCAACTCATCCACCTTATTACGAGTGCTCCTTGCATTGAGACACAAAGCCTTCAGGCTTGTTTTTACAACACTCTTACCCCTTATACAATTATGTTGAAAAATGGCCCTTTTTGATTTTTGCCCTGGATTTGTCTGCCTACCACTTTTACTTTTCACCTTGCTACCTATTGCTTCTACCTTCATTTTACACCCCTCTGTCTCTCTGCTCACACATTTAAGAAACCCACCACCTCACTTGGAACTCTTTTACCGTCGCCTCCGCCTCACAGCGTACTTCCATGGGAAGGAGTCCTCGCCCCCCATTGAGGACCCCTTTTCCTGTCTCCAACGCACCCCCTCCTCGTGGAACCCCCCTCGTGGCCTTCCGGCTTTAGAACTCTTTATCAAAAACTGCCGCCGTGACATCAACCACTTCAACTTCTCCACTCCCCTGTCTCACTCCAATCTCTCCCCCCCTGAACGTACTGCCATCGACTCACTCCGCAACAACCCAGATTGGGTTATCAAACCTGCCGACAAGGGAGGTGCCGTGGTAGTCTGACGCGTCGATCTCTACAAAGCTGAGGCCACGCGCCAACTCTCGGACACCTCCTCCTACTTACCCCTGGACCATGACCCCACTGATGAGCACCAGGCCACCATCTCCAGCACCGTCACCGACTTCATCAACTCCCACGCCCTGACCGACCGAGCCTCCAACCTCATCATTCCCCAGCCCCGCACGGCCCGATTTTACCTTCTCCCTAAAATCCACAAACCTGACTGTCCCGGTAGACCCATTGTCTCTGCCTGTTCATGCCCCACCGAACTCATTTCCACCTACCTTGACTCCATCCTATCCCCCTTGGTTAAATCCCTCCCTACCTATGTACAAGACACTTCAGACACTCTCCATTGTCTCCGCGCATTCCATTCTCTAGGCCCTCACCCCCTCATCTTCACCATGGACGTCCAGTCACTCTACACCTCCATCCCCCACCAGGATGGTCTCAAAGCCCTCCGGTTCTTCCTCGACCAGAGAAGCAACCTATACCCGGCCACTGACACCCTCCTCCGCCTAGCGGAGCTGGTCCTTACCCTCAATACCTTCTCGTTTGACTCCTCCCATTTCCTCCAAATACAAGGCGTAGTTATGGGTACACACGCATGGGCCCCAGCTACGCCTGCCTCTTTGTCGGGTACGTCGAACAATCCTTGTTCAATACGTACCAAGGCCCCATCCCCGACCTCTACCTCCGCTACATCGACGACTGCTTTGGTGCCACCTCCTGCACCCCACACACAACTGACTGACTTCATCCGCTTCACCACTAACTTCCATCCGGCACTCAAATACACCTGGACCATTTCCGACACTTCCCTACCATTCCTTGACCTCACTATCTCCATCGCAGGTGATAGACTTCTGACCGACATCCACTATAAACCTACTGACTCCCATGGCTATCTGGACTACCACTTCTTCCCACCCTGCTTCCTGTAAGGACTCCATCCCCCTACTCCCAATTCCTCCGTCTACGCCATATCTGCTCCCAGGATGAGGCGTTCCACACCAGGGCATCTGAAATGTCCTCATTCTTCGGGAACGGGGGTTCCCCTCCTCCACCATAGATGAGGCTCACACCAGGGTCTCTTCCATACCCCGCACACTGCTCTCTCTCCCAATCCCCCCACTCGCAACAAGGGCAGAGTCCCCCTAGTCCTCACCTTTCACCCCACCAGCCGTCACATACAACAAGTAATCCTCCGTCAGTGTCGCCACCTCCAACGTGACCCCACCACTCGCCACATCTTCCCATCTCCCCCCATGTCTGCCTTCCGCAAGGAGCGCTCCCTCCGTAACTCCCTTGTCAATTCGTCCCTTCCCTCCCATACCACCCCTTCCCCGGGCACTTTCCCTTGCAACCGCAAGAGATGCAACACTTGTCCCTTCACCTCTCCCCTCGACTCCATTCAAGGACCTAAGCAGTCATTCCAGGTGCGACAGAGATTCACCTGCATCTCCTCAAACCTCATCTATTGCATCCGCTGCTCTAGATGTCAACTGATCTACATCGGTGAGACCAAGCGGAGGCTTGGCGATCGTTTCGCCGAACACCTCCGCTCGGTCCGCAATAACCAACCTGACCTCCCGGTGGCTCAGCACTTCAACTCCCCCTCCTATTCCGTATCCGACCTCTCTGTCCTGGGTCTCCTCCATGGCCAGAGCGAGCAACACCGGAAATTGGAGGAACAGCACCCCATATTCCGCTTGGGGAGTCTGCATCCTGGGGGCATGAACATTGAATTCTCCCAATTCTGTTAGCCCTTGCTGTCTCCTCCCCTTACTCAGCCCTCGGGCTGTCTCCTCCCATCCCTCAGCCCACGGGCTCCTCCTCCGCTTTTTTCCTTTCTTCTCCCCACCCCCCATCAGTCTGAAGAAGGGTTTCGGCCCGAAACGTTGCCTATTTCCTTCGCTCCATAGATGCTGCTGCACCCGCTGAGTTTCTCCAGCATTTTTGTGTACCACTTATTCTCTGTTTATTATCTTTTTCTTCTTTCCCCCCTACATGTTGGGTCTGAGTGCTTCCCTTCTCTGCCTCCTGCCTCACACACTGTCTACTAGCTTTTTGAGTCCCACCCCCCAACCGTTCTAGTTTAAAGTCTCCCAGTAGCCTTTGCAAATCGCCCCGCCAGGATATTGGTCCCCCTCGGGTTCAAGTGCAACCCATCCTTTTCGTACAGGTCACACCTTCCCCAAAAGAGGTTCCAATGATCCAGAAACTTGAATCCCTGCCCACTGCACCAATCCTTCAGCCACGCATTTATCCTCCACCTCGCTCCATTCCTACTCTCACTGTCGCGTGGCACAGGCAGTAATCCTGAGATTGTTACCTTTGCGGTCCTTTTCCTTAACTCTCTTCCTAACTCCCAAAATTCTCCTTTCAGGACCTATTCCCTTTTTCTACCTATGTCATTGGTACCTATATGTACCACGACCTCGGGCTCCTCTCCCTCCCATTTCAGGATATCTTGGACACGTTCAGAAACATCCAGACCCTGGCACCAGGGAGGCAAACTACCATCCGGGTCTCCAGACTGCATCCACAGAATTGCCTGTCTGACCCCCTAACTATAGAGTCCCCTATTACTACTGCCCTCCTCTTCTTTTCCTTATCCCTCTGAGCAACAGGGCCAGTCTCTGTACCGGAGGCCTGGCCGCTGTCGCAACCCCAAGGTAGGCTGTCCCCCCCAACAGTACTCAAACAGGAGTACTTATTGTCAAGGTGTACAGCCACCGGGGTACTCTCTAGTCCCTGCCTCTGCCCCTTGCCCCTCCTAACTGTGACCCACTTGTCTGTCTCCTGTGGTTTTGGAGTGACCACCTCTCTATAACTCCTCTCTATGAGCTCCTCACTCTCCCTGACCAGACGGAGGTCATCGAGCTGCTGCTCCAGGTTCCTAATACGGTCTCTTAGGAGCCTCATCTCAATGCACCTGGCGCAGATGTGGACGGTCACTATACCTCCTCTCTTGACTCTGTCCAGGAACCCCAACAGTCCTTTCAGGTTAGGCAGAGGTTCACTTGCACCTCCTCCAACCTCATCTACTGTATCCATTGTTCAAGATGTGGACTCTTATACATCGATGAGACCAAACGCCGACTGGGCGATCGTTTCGCTGAACGACGCCTTCGCTCAGTCTGCCTGAACCTACCTGATCTCCCGGTGGCTAATACTTTAATTTTCCTTCCCATTCCCACACAGACCTTTCTGTCCTAGGTCTCCTCCATTGTCAGAGTGAGGATGAATGCAAATTGGAGGATCAGCATCTCATATTTTGCTTGGGCAGTTTACAGCCCAGTGGTATGAAATGTTGATTTCTCTAACTTCAGGGAGCCCTGGCATTCCCTCTCTCTCTTTCCCTCCCCCACCCAAGTCACACTAGTTTCTCATTTTCACCTAACAAATAGCTAACAATGGCCTGTTTCATCTCATCGTTATTTTTTTTGCATATCTTCCATTCATTGTTCTTTATCTCTTTACATCATCGCCTATATCTCTTGTTTCCATTATCCATAACCAGTCTGAAGAAGGGTCTTGAACCGAAACGTCACCCATTCCTTCTCTCCAGAGATGCTGCCTGTCCCGCTGAGTTACGCCAGCTTTTTGAGTCTATCTTCGGTTGAAACCAGCATCTGCAGTTCATTCCTTATAACCCAGTCCTTCAGACAATGAAATTATCATAAATCCTTTTGCAACCTCTCTCATTTGCTAACAACCTTATTGTGCCAAATGCTGTATTTAATATCCTGACCTATAAAGCATGAGTGACAAACACATTCTTCACCACCCTGCCTGTCACTGTTGCATCTTCCATGGCACTGTGTATCTGCAGCCCAAGATCTCTCAGTTCTATAAAGTTCCCCATTTACTGTGTATGTCCTGCCCTGGTTTGTCTCAGCAAAGTGCATCACCTCACCTTCACATGAATAAATCTCACCTGCCGTACCTGAGTCCATTGGCTCAGTTCAAAGGGATCCCATTTACTCTCAGATAACCTTATTCACTCTCCGCAATGTCACCAATTCTAGTTCCATCTGCAAAGGGACTAACCGTGCAACTTACATACACACCCAATCATGTATATAAATAAGGAACAACAGTGGACTCGATCTCCAGTCTGAAAAACGACCCTCTACCAACATCTTCTGCCTGCGACCTTCAGGTAAATGTTGTATTCCATCGGCTAGTGCACCCCGGATTCCATGAGATCCAACCTTCCAGAGCAGCCTCTCATGTCTAGAAATTACATCTCTAAGAGGGCAGTGAATATCTGGAATGTGGTGCCCAAGATGGTGGTGAAAAGCTGAGTTATTGGATATCTGCAACTTGGCTAAAAATAAATATTTGATAGATGGAAAAATTAAGATTATGGGGAACTCACACAGAAGAGGAATTAGTGGCAGCTTAGATCAGCCATGGTCACATTGAAAGGAGGGGCAAGCCTGAGGAGCGGATCCTAATCCTGCTCCTGTTTTCTTGTGTTCCTATGCTACTGTGTACTGATAAATTGACAGACTTGACACAGAGGAAATGCAGCAAAGATGAACAATACGTGTTCCTGGGACAATGAGTTTGCTGTGCGGGGTGAGATTGAGTAGACTAGGCCTGTGTACTCCAGAGTTCGGGTGTATAGGAGGAGATCTCAGTGAAACACAAAATTCTTACAGGGCTCAGTGGACTGGTTGCAGACAGGATGTTTTCCCTGTCTGAGGGGTCTGGAGAACGGGCACCCTCTCAGAATGTGGGCTGCACCATGTAGGACAGACATAAGGAGACATTACTGCACGCAGAGACTGGAGAACCTTTGGAATTCCCTGCACCGGTGGCTGTGGTGACTCAGTCATTCAGTGCTCTTGGAGCCAAGAGCCATGGTTGTACATTACAGAATCAGGGCCCTTTGGCCCATCGTGTCCATGGCCACCTTTTTCCCAGCTATACTAATCGATTTGCCCACATTACATCGCTATTCTTCTACACCTCACGTATTTAAGTGCCTCAAATATAGTGATTGTATCTCACTCCACCACCTCCTCTGTAGCATGTTCCAGATATCACCCACTCTCCGTGTAAAGAAAACTTCCAACTCAGATCCACTTTAAAAGTCCTTGCTCTCATGATAAACATGCACTCTCTTGATTTGACATCCCTGCATGCGAATACGATTTTGATAATCTACCCGATATCCTGCTGCAGACTTTGACAACCTTCCCTGCTATCCACAATTTCTGCATCCTCCACAGACTTACTAATCACACCTCCTACATTCACATCCAATCCATGAAAATATAACATAAACAGCAAAGGTTGCAGCACCTATCTCTGCTGCACTCCACCAGTCACAGAACTCCAAGCAGAAAAATCATCCTTTCAAGAGAACTAGATCGGGCTCTTTAAGGTAGAGGAGTCAGGGGATATGGGGAGAAGGCAGGAATGGGGTACTGATTGGGGATGACCTTCTACCTCCAATCACCAAGCCAATTTTGGATCCATTTCACCAGCTCGCCTTGGATCCCACCTGCCTTCACTTCCTGGACCAGCCTTTCGTGCGGAACATTATCAAGTCCCTCAGTGAATTGCAAATATTGGTTCACAATGAGATCAGTGTGTTCTTAGTTGTACACACCCATCAAATCCACCCGTGAATCCCCTCTCTTTCAGCGACCCTACAACCACAAGTCCCCACACATTCTGTCTAACAGCCAATCATACAACCTCTGCTTCCTTCCATGGTCCAAGCCACGCCTCCCTCTCTCTCACCCTCCACTCAAAGAAACAGGGGCAGGTCCTCTGCCCCCTCATGTCTCCCCCCATTCACTATGATCATGGCGACTCCACCCCTCACCTCTACCTCCCCTTTAACAACCTCAAATTACCAAATTACCATAGGGGGGTCCTTGTTCAACAGTCAATGAAAGTAAGCATGCAGGTGCAGCAGGCAGTGAAGAAAGTGAATGGCATGTTGGCCTTTATAACAAGAAGCGTTGAGTATAGGAGCAAAGAGGTCCTTCTGCAGTTGTATAGGGCCCTAGTGAGACTGCACCTGGAGTATTCTGTGCAGTTTTGGTCCCCTAATTTGAGGAAGGACATTCTTGTAATTGAGTGAGTGCAACGTTGGTTCACAAGGTTCATTCCAGTGATGGCGGGACTATCATATGCTGAGAGAATGGAGCGGCTGCACTTGTATACTCTGGAGTTTAGAAGGATGAGGGGGGATCTTATTGAAACATATAAGATTATTAAGGGTTTGGATACGCTAGAGGCAGGAAACATGTTCCGGATGTTGGGGGAGTCCAGAACAAGGGGCCACAGTTTCAGAATAAGGGGTAAGCCATTTAGAACGGAGACGAGGAAACACTCT